>JAQBSW010001322.1:0-138924 GCA_029291075.1 Eudiplozoon nipponicum | reverse complement strand
CTTATATGCGATTGCACATATATTTGACGTACAAAAATGCAATTGATCAATTTATTTCAGCAGCTTTTACCGCAGAAATTGATAAAAAACGTCTGGTGCCGTCAGGCTTGTGCCGGACAATTGACAGCGCTCGTAGGTCGGTGAAATCTTGAATTTTTTACATTTACAGGTGCACATTTAATGTTTGGTATTGATTGATGGGTTCTAATTTGTCCCGTCACTCTGAAGCCGTCCATCAGCTGCCTGTCGGAAAATGACGTTGGAAACAGATGTTCTAAATTTTCTCCCAATTTTCAGGACTTAATTTCCTGTCCCATCTTCAGGGTTGACATCAAACTCACAGGAAAATCTGGTACCAACGTCGTCTTCAGACAATACGCTGATGGGTGGCTTCATAGAGAAGGGACAAGTAAGAACCTATCAATAAATGCCAAACATAAACTGTGCACCTGTAAATGTAAAGGATTCAAGATTTTGCCGATCTACGTGTGCAATCAATTGTCCTGCACAAGCAAAATGCGGTGCAAAAGCAATTATCTACAACGCTGCGCAGGGTACAAGAACCTTTAAACATTACTTAATTCAGCCAATTTTAGAAATTTCATTATTCTAAACAAAACAAACTTCAAAAAATGATTATACATATGAGCAGCTCCTTACATGAATCAATAAGCACCTGCCCAGACATTCAAAATTTAAAATAACATATAATTTTATTTCATTTGCTTCGAATCGCACAACCAAACATAAATTTACTGGAATCGGGGCAGGCCCGAACACACATTATACCAACAACTACAACCAACATGAGCTCGGACTGGGAAAAATGGGGAAAAAACTATTGCGGAAGCCCTATCATCACCATGGATAACAATGCTAGAAATTGAACAAAACAGGAGCGAGCAGCACTGCAATCCGTCCACCCTGCGCTGTTCCCAAGGATGCAAAATGAAACTCAAGACGAAGGTGATTCGGAAAACAACATTCTAGAGAGGGGGCAACATCCGTAAACGTAATAGCCAACAAAGCGAACACCTGGTCAAAATTGAATCCAGCAATGCAAGAATAAGCAATCCTCAAGCATCATTCTGTAGCACATGGAGAATAACCACTACACGCTCGCGGTTTGTTGCTTGGCACCATCAATTTTTGCAAAGGTCCGATTGATTCCCGTTTTCCAAGCACGCATCGACCTTGTCTTCGTTTTGGCTTGGTACGGATTCGTCCCTTACTTCCGAAGGCGTCAACATCCTTCATACTAACCACTGGAAATGAGGTACGATCTGGTTCGCGTTGGGAATCAATCGGATCATTGCAAAACTGATTGAACTAAGCAGCAATTCGCCAACGTAACTTGCTGTGAGTCATAGCATATCACTGAAACAGGTTGTTGATTATTCTCGAAATAAACCAGCCGTTATACAATTTACTATTATATATATATATATATATATATATATATAAATTACGCATCGAGTTTGTCTTCTTATTGGCTGGGTTAACAGGGCAAGGAAGCAATCTAAATATTCAACACTGCAATCCGTATCTCATGGGACTATGTATATTATTGAATTTTCTCAATGTTGGTATCAGGGCATACCAATACCCATAGTGTTGGTAAAATTTAAAAACTCGGTATGTATATATATATATATATATATATATATATATAATATGTATAGTGATTTGTTTTTGAGTCGCATTATCAGAGACTTTATATTAAGTTAGCTTCATTACAGCAAGTTTCCACATTCGTTTCGGGTATTGTACCGTCCAATTTCTCCACATTCATCACGCAAACATATAGCTGGTAAAGGGCGCAATACTGGCTCCTACTGATGAGTCGGCAGTAAGCACGAAACGAATGTGCATGAGATTATACTTTCCGTTCATGCTGCCTTTGGTTTATCCTTCTGGTCACAACTGAACTAATTTGTTACTAGGTTCGCAAAACCTAATACATACTTGTATATATATTAGTTCTTCGCAACAAACAGTATTTAACTGTAATATATTGAATTAAATGATGTCATGCTTACCGCGAAATGTGACAACTGATATTGATCAAGGTCAGATTGCATGGATTTAATGGAGTAACAGGTGTTCAGAAATTGTTGTAATTCTCAATTTCGGTGTACTATAGCATACATTGATATCCATCATATTAGTACCATGTACAGACTCGGAAACCATAGTGTTAGTATCATGTACCTTTTCGGTACAATAATGTTGGTATCGGTTACTAACACAATAGCCATAGTGTTAGTATCCTTTACAGACTCGGTATATATATTATATAGAGTGAGTTAGCGTGTAAGTCGCATTTTCGAGACTTAATATGATGTTAGCTTCATTACTATAGGTTAACACATTCGTCTAGGAGATTGTACAGTCCTATTATCCCACATTCCTCACTCAAATATATAGTGGTTAAAGGGTGTAATACCGACTCCTACTGATGAGTCGCCAGTAAGCACGAAACGAATGTGCATGAGATTATACTTTCCGTTTATACTATCTTTTTGTTATCCTTCTGGTCATATTTGAGCCAATTTGCTACTAGGTGCGCAACAACTTATACACTATTGCATATATTTTTTCTCCGCCACAAACAGTATCTTACGGAAGTAACATATTTGCAGTTTCCGCCGCATGCTGCGAAGTTTCACTATGAGACAATCATTGATCGCTCGCTAGTGATAACAGTTCTTCAATTCGAGATTGCGAGGTTGAGGTTAAAACCAATCCCATTGATTTTAGCTATTCGAATGTCAGCAAAACTACCACCAGTCACATGTATGAACCAAGAAAGATTTGCAATAATTCGACACTAGTAGGGCTTGAATCCACATGATGTATAGGTGATGACACAGTACAACTGTAAAAATGTGTTTCACCAAACTTCTTTTGTATATTGAGAGTAATTTTGGCTCCAACATATGAGTCACCAGTAGGTACGAAACACGTGGGTGCATGGGACGATACCTATCGTTCGTGCTGACTTTCGCGTATCCTCCTTGTTCTTCTTTCGCCAATTTTTTATTAGTTGCGCAATAACTATTGCATCATTGCAATCGTAATTGATTTTAACATCATGTGTACCAAGTCTTGGCAGGCATGCTCATCTCGCTTTTACAGGTATCGTAGCATTTGCTTAAGTATATCAATGATGCAAACATCTAATGCGCGATTGATGACAGAAATTATGTAAATGAAAAAAAGTACTACCTACTGTCGTACATGGCGAACATTATCTAAATTAATGGTTGATCCTTGTAACACGAACGCAAATTCGATAACGAAGCACACTCCTGCAGCAAGCGGATTCAAGCGTAACCGTATTTCGTCTGTTATAATCGATTGGAATGTCAGATATGAGGCTTAAAGCATGACATGTTTCAGTTTCATCATCATCATCATCATCATCATCATCATCATCATCATCATGCTCAGCCATACAAAAGCCAATGTTTCACTGTCATTTAACCATAAAAAGCGAGAAAAAATTATATAAATAACGCAAAAATAATAATTTAGACACAGATTATTAGTTACATTTACGATAGAGGGAGAGATGAGGAGTACATAGTTACTATAAATATATATATAAAAATAAATCATAGAATTGAGGCAAACTAAACCTCTACACAACACCATTATGGCGAAGTCAGCATTAGGGCAAGGCAACATCAGCAATACAGCTTCCTTGCGACTTTCACTGTATCACGTCATAAAAAAACCAAACCTTGCAGCCAACTTTGCCCTACTAATAATAGAAAGTTGCGAAGATGATTCTACCAGACATCTGAAACCAGATCGCCTCTTAGCTCGATTCGATGCCGTATCGCGAAGGGTTTCTAACTATGAACTATGATGCGCATGTGGACCCCATCCTGACAGACTGGTGGGTCCTATACTACCAAACTTGGATGTAAGTGACTTCAACTGTATCAGCCGTGTCAAAATCTGCCCACCTTGTTTCTTACACCAATCTGGTGCTGGATGAGAGAACAGAGCTCTACTGGGCAATCGAATTGAGGGCCTATGCAAAACGAGACCGAGCCAACGAAGTTGATGTAGCCTTACTTGGTTTCTTTTGCTAATGAGGAGAACTTGGTGGCAGATCAAAAAATACGTCCACAGATGTCCACATTAGTTATTCGTTGTCGGTAACCAACATTTGCTATGCTTCTCACATTATGATAGTTGAATGCCTATAAGCGTATAAAATCCTCAACTCTAAGGGGACAGGTCTCAATATCGTATAATGCAACTGCGCGTACTGACGCATTGTAAACACGTACTTTAAAGCAGAGAGAAATACTCGCGTTTCTCCATAAATGACGAAGGCTCGAGGAAGCTACTCTAACTTTCGCGATTCTCATTCTCACCTCATCAGACACATTGCCTAAGTTATTGATAGAGCTCCCAAGATACGTACACCTGTCTGCCATGTTTATATCTTCATTCTGCAGTTGCAGTGTTGGAGTTAGTGGTGGGTGATGCTGGAAAAGTATCTTACGGTTAGAGGGTGTAAATTTCATACCGAGAGACGGAACAACAGCTGCAAATCTATTCAAGGTGGCTTGACCATCATCTCGATTGCAGTATAATAGAACGATATCGTCTGTATAGTCAAGATCGAATTGTTCACTGCCCAGGAGAACTGCAACACTTGCAATCTGAATAACGCGCAGATAGGGATGGTGAAACCAGTTCTGCAATGCACGTAGAATCTTGGATTCTGGTTTCAGATACCCAGCATATGTCTATTTCTAATTTTTCCAACGTACGTGCAAAAGCTTCTTGTTTTCCTAGGTGTGTTAATGTTCGCAAACTAAATACGCCTATGTTAAAGCCTAATCTAGGTTTAATGAATGATAGTCTACTTCAACTATTTTTAAAAATTGGCAATCGGATACTGGGCTCTGTCATATGATGAACATCAACCATATTCACAGTATCTAAAAAAGCGTTATTGGTAGATTGAGAAGAGGAAAAGGAAGGTAAGGAGGTAGAATCGGAGATAAGGTTGCCTACAGTAGCCCGATTTGGCTTATCCACCCTTCACGGCGCAGCAGATAAGGCGACTATTTTTATACTGCGCGACGGCCGATGCAGTATGTAGTTATTGCAATTCTTATTGTTCATGGTTATATTTGGGCTGTAAAAGAACACTAGATCGCCCATTCCTAGTGAGGATGTTTTTTATCCAGAGTAGACCTTCTTCTAGGTGGTCTGCCAACCAAAGCTGATGAGCACTTTCTGACCAGAAGCCAGTGGCCAAAGTTACTTCAGCAGCCGAAACTTGCCCTTCGCGTCTGGCACGCTTGTTCTCAATCTGTCACTCCACATTTAACAATAAATGTTACTGCACAGTCAGACAAAACTTGAAGCTTCACATTAAACGGGATGATGACTGTGTCCCTTTTGCGACCCAGCAAGGTTCATGCTACCATTCCCTGGCTGACTAGCTTGTGTCCGCAGGTCGTCAGGCCGGAATTTATATGGTTACGGGTCGTTCAATTTGGCAATCATTATTTGTGCCGGGAGAAATAAAAATTACGTTGACAATGTTTCCCTATTTTGAGGTCAAACGTATGACCAAACAGGCCACACATGAAGGAAAATTTAGCCAAAAATTAGTCAGCATACAAATGAAAATTGTATGTGATTCACGGCTTAGATGGCGCAGTGGATGGGTTTCATGACGCTGAAGCAAATGAGCCAAAGTCGCCGAAATTCTGGCGTGTACCTGATTGAATGACATATTTCTAAGCGGTATTGTGTCGGTATTTTAATAGACAATTTGATATGGCCAGGTCGAACATTAGGTTGAAAGTGATGTCAAATTGGCTCCGCCTAAAACATATACTCACTAAAGTATAAAACTTGGTATGCAATAGAAACCCACAGGTAGTTCTTAACTGTGCTGCAGCAGTGGATAATTTGCAATATGGTGAAGTAAATTTGCCCTGGTACGCGCCACGATCGTGGCAATGCCAGAAACACTTACAACGCGATCAATAAAAATGAAACCTTTCTCCTCGATGAAATGCTTCTGCTGTCTCATGCAGCGTTCAGTTTGCAGTGACAACAAACACAATAGGAAAAGTGAACATAAAACCAAATTCAATAAGCAACATACTGGTAATCGTGCAAGTGGTCTGTTCACGCAACAGTTTCACGCACATTGACCTATTCTAAATGTCGACTGAACTAATCTTATGCAATCGGACCTATAGTATTTTACAGTTTCCGCCACATTTGCTGATGTTAATCAATTAAGCAGTTTTAGATTGCGCGAGTGGTGAAAAGCATTATTTAATCAATATTTATAACCAAAGAGCGACATCAGCTGGCTTAAATAATCCGCACAACAAGGCAAACATACGTCAGTCGCGAGTACTATCGCGCGTCACCTTCTCGAAGATGACATCTGAGCCCTAATGAACGCGAACAGCGATGAACAAACAGCATTTGGCCTAATTATACGAACAAGGGTTTCCCCGGCCGTAAGTAGCATATTCAAAATGATACAGGTGGAATGCTTTTCTGGCAATCTAGCATACTTGTCTGTCAGGTATTTCTTGAATGGTTGCGCAGCGCGAGCGAAACACGTCTATTTCCCACGATTTTCATTCGTGGGTAGTCGCTTTGCACTATCAGTTTCAGAAAGATCCGATTGATCCCCACTTCCAAGTAGGCATCGAGTTCGTCTTCTTGGTGACTGGGTGCTGATTCGTAGCTTTCCTCCGCAGGCTTCGACATCGTTCATATAAACCAAAAGGAAATGAGGTACAAAGCTAATACCCACGAATGGAAATCGTGGAGAGTCAAACTGTGACGCTCGAACTGCGCAACCATTCAAGAAATATCTGTCAGACAAATATGATGACAAAAGGTCAGCCAACGAAGATTAGATCGTACCTCAGTTCCAGTGCTTAGAATGACTGATGTTGAAGCCTTCGGGAGGAAGAGACGAATCAACACCCAGCCACCACGAAGACAACCTCGACGCGTACTTGGATATGGGGATTGATAGTGCAAAGCGATTACCCACGAATGAAAATCGTGGAGAATAGCCGTGGGACGTTCGAACTGCGCAACCATTCAAGAAATACCTAACAAACAAGTATGTTTGATTTTTAGAAATGTATTCCGCCTGTATGATTTTGAATAGGCTACATACCGCTCGGGCAACCTTTGTTCGTTAATTAGGCCGAATGCTGTTTGATCATCGCTGTTCACGTTCATTAGTGCTCAGATGTCACCATCGGGAAGGCGACGCGCGATAGTACTCGCGACTGACGTATGTTTGCCTTTTTGTGCGGATTATTTAAGCCAGCTGATGTCGCTCTTTGGTTATAAATATTGATTAAATAATGCTTTTCACCACTCGCGCAATCTAAAACTGCTTAATTGATTAACATCAGCAAATGTGGCGGAAACTGTAAAATATTATAGGTCTGATTGCATAAGATTAGTTCAGTCGACATTTAGAATAGTTCAATGTGCGTGAAACTGTTGCGTGAACAGACCACTTGCACGATTATCAGTATGTTGCTTATTAAATTTGGTTTTATGTTCACTTTTCCTATTGTGTTTGTTGTCATTGAAAACTGAACGCTGCATGAGACAGCCGAAGCATTTCATCTAGGAGAAATATTTCATTTTCATTGATCGCTTTGAAAGTGCTTCCGGCAATACCGCGATCCGTGGATCAATCGGATATTTGCGAAACTGACAGCGCAAAGCGACTACCCACGTATGTAAATAGTGCAGAATAAAAAATTTAGCATACATTTGAAAGAAGTCTGGATGCTGAGAGCAGGCTTTCATGCTAGGTAGCGGAAACTTGGCAGAAGATGAATGTAAAGCTTCGTTGGCCAAAAAATATGGAAATTTCAATGCAGAACGCAATAATTTGATAGCATTACCTGATCCGCGTTTTGACTAACGCAGCTTTCATTGTTCCAGTAATTTTCTTTCATCAATATATTTCGGCCAAGCTTACCGCAGGCCTTCATCAGTTGCATTTCACGAAACAAATGAAGCAGGGTTTCGTGAAATGCAACTGATAACACAGTAACAAAGGCCGAAATATATGATGATGAAAATACCTAGACAATAATACCGTTAATCAATATTATTATTCCAGGTGCGCATCAATGCAACTCCTTCAATTTGATAGCATATTTGATCGTATGTTAAATTTTATAGTGTGGATACATGTGTACCGGTTTCTTCTATGCTATGCAACTATTGCCAGCAAGTTTATTAGATCATAACGTACGGGTTACACCTTAAAATGTGGTCGTTCACCTATGATAGAATTATATTTCGCACAAGATCAAATTCAGTCTCGGAAAAATGGCGCGAATCTACACACTAAGCTAGCTCAATATTTCACATATCTAGCGACGGTAACTATAGCAATTAAGATATTGCACAAGTTACGTGTTTTGGGTTAAATAATTTCACCCCTAAATGCCAGATTGTGCTTATCTTCAATTTTAATTGTATAGCAAATGTTCTGATGCCATTAAATGCATCTATAAAGCAGTTATAAAGCACTTCGTTTTACACTAAGTGTAGTCGTGAAAATAACCTATAATGTCAGATTGATGACGGCTAGTTGGACCTTTGGGGATAAAAGGCTGAAAGCGTGCCAGACACGAAGGGAAGGTTTAGGCTGATGATGGAAACTATGGCCACTGGCATCTGGACAGAGATATGCTCATCGGCCTTGGTTGGCATACTATCTAGGTAAAGTAAAACTCCCAATAAAAACAATCCTCACTAGGAATGAACAAATTAGTACTATTCTATTGTCCACATATAACCATGGACGACTTATGGTTATATGGCAGTAAAGGAATAGTCAATTTTTTGGCGTAAGGATGATGATATAGGCTCTACCTGAATGAAAGGCTAACCAAGAAACATTAGTTGGTATATAACGGAAAATTGTGTAAAGTGTGCGACAGGTTGGCTCAGTGGTTAGAGCTGCAGTTTCCGAAGCAGACGTGCCCAGATTCGAGTTCTGACCGCGACAAATTCTGGTCGGTACGTGATGAGTTCTCAATAAGGACGACACCGGTCTACTGGATGCATTTCCCTTTCTACACTATACAATTCTTAGTTTATACTGACAAATGTAGGTACATAATTGGTCAGGTGTTTATATCAAGATAGCAAACTTAATTAAAAATTAATTCTTATCAACACCCGCACCACCAATGTTCGTTTAAATATATAACAGACATAACATTAATGATAATTTTCACGTTCCCAAATTAACATAAAGTATTTGCAAAATTAAAGTTTCCGAAATTTTTCACACCATGTTACTTAAAACAAGGCAATCAACTATAAAGGTCTTTTTAACAATATTAACATAACGAAGAAACCTCAATTTGTAACTTAATTGCAGCTTTACCTACAATCGGTTACAGATTTCCGTCAAAGTTGTCCACCGAGAAAGTAGCTAGACGAATAAAGTGTGCATGGTTGCATAAATTATTTGAATTACAATCAAATGCATGCATTGCCACTTGTTAACCATTAATTTTCACCAGCAGAACGCGACAGTAAACAGACAAACGGTTATCTATTACCATGAACAGGGTTTCCATCTCGATATAATCCATTAATTACTTACATGCGTCAGTATAAACTAAGAATTGTATAGTGTAGAAAAGACAATTCATTTAGTAGACCGGTTTCGTCCTTATTGGGAACTCATCATGTACTGTCCAGAATTTGCCGTGGACAGGGCTCGAACCTGGGCACGTATGCTTCGGAATCTGTTGCTTTAACCACTAAGCCACCTTGCCGCACATTATATACAATTTTCAGTTATATACCAAACTAACCTGATAAATAGACTAATCGAGATACTTTAGTTAATATATAGCTGTAAATTGTGTGCAGTGAGCGGCAAGGTGGCTCAGTGGTTAGAGCAACAGATTCCGAAGCAGACGTGCCCAGATTCGCGCCCTGATCGCGGCAAGTCCTGGCCAGTACGCGATGAGTTCCCAATAAGGACGAAACTGGTCTACTGGAAGAGTTGTCTTTTCTACACTATACAATTATAAGTTTATACTGAAATATGTAAGTAATTAATAGGTCAGGTGCTTATATCAAGACTGCAACCTTGATTATAATAATTGTTATCACCACCCGCGCAACCAATGCTCGTTTAATTATATAAATATTCATTTCAATACCACTTCCCAATGTAATGTGGTGTCTGTTCAGTAATGACAGATTGGGCATGGTTAATTGGAACTTTGGGTTTAAATGGATGCCATATGAGCTCCACCTAAAGGAAAAATTGATTAACCAAGTTACATTAGTTAGTATATAACTGAAAATTGTGTGCAGTGTAGTGTGCGGCAGGATGGCTCAGTGATTGGAGCACCAGGTTCCGAAACAGACGTGCCCAGGTTCGAGTCCTGTCCGCGGCAAATTCTGGCCAGTACGCGATGAGTTCCCAATAAGGACGAAACCGGTCTACTGGATGAATTGCCTTTTCTACACTATACAATTCTTAGTTTATACTGACATATATAAGTAATTAATGGGTCAGGTGTTTATATCAAGACCGCAACCTTGATTATAATAATTGTTATCACCACCCGCGCAACCAATGCTCGTTTAATTATATAAATATTCATTTCAATACCACTTCCCCAAGTAATGTGGTGTCTGTTCAGTAATGAGAGATTGGGCATGGTTAGTTGGAACTTTGGGTCTAAATGGATGCCATATGAGCTCCACCTAAAGGAAAAATTGACTAACCAAGTTACATTAGTTAGTATATAACTGAAAATGGTGTATAGTGTAGTGTGCGGCAGGATAGCTCAGTGGTTAGAGCACCAGATTCCGAAGCAGACGTGCCCAGGTTCGTATCCTGTCCGCGGCAAATTCTGGCCAGTACTTGATGAGTTCCCAATAAGGACGAAACCGGTCTACTGGATGAATTGCCTTTTCTACACTATACAATTCTTAGTTTATACTGACATATGTAAGTAATTAGTGGGTCAGTTGTTTATATCAAGACCGCAACCTTGATTATAATAATTGTTACCACCACCCGCGCAACCAATGTTCGTTTAATTATACGAAGACCAACTCGTTGCGTACTTGGAAATGGGAATCAATCGGGTCTTTGCGAAACTGATAGTGCAAAGCGTCAATCCACGAATTTAACTCGTGGAAACTCTGAAAGACACACGTTTGTGCATCCAATAGAAATTAACCATGTCTATCGATTTTTGCAGTGTTATCCTTTTTTTGGGCTCCTCCCGATTTACTTTATTCAGTGATCGCTATCATCCTTCACAAAGCACTTCTCTGTTCACATTTTCTGTGTTTTCGCTTATTGGGCGTATTTAGACCAGAGAATTACATAAAATAGCATAGGTAGTAAGATATAGTAATTGTAAATTCTTTCTTTATTATGGAATGGTTGTACAACAGCACTATTGACAAATGAAGCTATAAATAGTGTTACATAACATAAACCTTCAGGTAGACATGTCGAACAGCGTATATATGCATAAAATTTTAATAATTATGATTTTATTAAAGGTTCACAATTATCGTGATCTACAATATTAAATTAGAGCCACCAAACTTGCTCGTTGGTGCATTGTAACTTTTAGACGCTGTTTGTGGCAAAGAATTATTATATTTGTGATTATTTACTAGGTGTTGCGCACCTAGCAACAAATTATTTCGAATATGACCAGAAGGTTTATCCTTATGGCAATTTTTGAACTTATTATGTAAAAGATGCGCAACAACAAATACATAATTGCACTTTGACTTTGTTGGACATAATTTGTTAACGTCGCACGAAAAATGATTTTTGGTGTCTGCATTTGTTAATGTGTTAATTTTATCTTATATAACTGTCCAGTACTCATACTAAATCAGGAACTACATAGTATGCTTAAAAACAACTAACAAACATTCATTTATTCATGTAAAGTTTAATTAATTTTATGAAACATTGACTTGTAAGTATCAGTTTAATCGTATAACTGTTGGTGAATCCATAGAATATAAGTAAGGCAAAGTGGAACCTGATAAACTCATGACAATTTTAGGGCAAGGAAATTCAACAAAAGATGAATAGTCTCAGAGGTTATACAAGATTTATGGACGGACGATGAATGCACTAATGAAACCAATGTCAATTAGTCGGTCTTATAAACAAGTTGAATTATTCAAATGTTATTGTCAAGTCTTTTGTTGCAATATACTCATATTCCATTGAGTTCATGAACATTGCATTTTCACAGCTTTATTTTCAAAAACACATACCATAATTAAAATAATATTGGTTGTGTGTGCAATAATAACATTTACTATTAGATTGCGATTTTGATATAAACATATTTTTCCTTTATGTACATACAATTGTTAGTATACTATACAATGCTTAGTTTATACTGAGAAATGTACTTACATAATGGGTCAGGTATTTTTGTCAAACCACATAATAATAGATTGTTTAAAACCGCGTTTTATGGAGCATATAAAATTCAAGCTATCTGTCCCAAAATCACCAGTGCTAACGTAAGCTACAATAGTGGCCAAAAAAAATTAGAACTTTCTAAATAATAGGTAACGAAATCTGTTGGTTGGCCAATGTGACGACATCTGCATGCAATGTGCAATTACATCAAATAAATCAGCCTTGGTTACGCAGGCGTTTATAAACATTATTATGATCAAGTTTATGATCTTGATATAAATAACTGACCCATTAAGTATATACATTTTTCAGTATATACCAAGAACTGTATGGAGTAGAAAAGGCAATTCATCCAGTTGACCGGTTTCGTCCTTATTGAGAACCCATCATGGACTGGCCAGAACTTGCCAAGGACAGGGCTCGAATCTTGACACGTCTGCTTCGGAATCTGGGTCTCTAGCCACTGAGCCACCCTGCCGCACACTACACTACACACAATTTTCAGTCATATACTAACTAATGTATCTCGGTTAGTTTTTTTCTATTTTTTTAGGTCGAGCTCATATGGCATCCATTTAGAACCAAAGTTCCAAATAACCATCCACAGTCTGCTATTACTCAACAAACAACACTAGAAGGAGAAGTGGTATTAAAATGAATATTTATATAATTAAACGAACATTGATTGTGCAGGTGGTGATTACTTTTACTATAATCAAGTTTGAGACCTTGATATAGACAATTGACCCATTATGTTCCTACATTTTTAGTATATACTAAGAGAACTCATCACGTACTGTCAGTGGTTAGAGCACCAGATTCCGAAGCAGACGTGCCAAGGTTCGTGCCCTGACTGCGCAAATTCTTGCCTGTAATTGATGAGTTCCAAATAAGGACACAACCGGTCTACTAGATGATCTGTATTTTCTAAACTAAGCAATTCTAGGTTTAAACTGAAAAATGTATGTACTTAATGGGCCAGGTTTCTATATCGAGATAGCGAATTTGATTATATATATTTGAACAAATTCTCTATCGTTAACGTCCGTGAAATGGCCTAGTGTATTATGTCATTCCGCGCAAATAACTCTAAGGATGAAGGAAATACTCTTCTTTGGTGAAGGGCAGAGTAAATAAAGCGCAACAGGTGGACTGCTTGCCTATGTCACCTGCTTTTAGACGTGTAACAACCACATTTTCTTTAGGTTGGGGCATATCCCTCCTGCCGAATGCAATAATTATTTCCTGTCCATCCTTCGAAACAATTATTTAGCCAATCTGCAAATTTTCATATGAATATCTATTACTGGGGCACCAATTTTCCTCGTTTAATAATAAGCTCACTTTATTTTTAACAAAATATTTTGCCAAACCTGGCTAAATGATGGAATAAGTGAAGTGTTTGAAAAACAGCGAATGCCTTTGTCCTGACAGAATAGAATATAATTTGACGAAATTGAACGCTGGTTAAATTGAATTTTTATTCTAGACGGTCAGTGTTCAGACGCATTGATCGAATTATTAGTACACCGATGGTACGCTCGCAACTCCTGGGCAATTGGGAAACATTGTTTTTCTAAGTGTATGGGGCCGATTTGAGTAAAATAACATGTTGCCACCATGTATATTCATGGTTGGCATAGTTGGGCTGTATGATAAAATTACGCCCGTGGTGCTGAAATTTTGGGTTTTCCCAGATCAAGTTACGCTCTCTGTCTAGATTGGAAAGCCTAAAGCTGCTGTCACAGAATTTTTCGTAAATTTTCTTTATAAGTGAATTAGACATACTTATGCCGTCTTAGCCTTGTTTGGCGTTAAGAACATGGGCCATCATCGAAATTACAAATCGCCGATGACACCTAGTAGCAGAAGTTTATAATTCTTGAAGTTAATCATTCATAACCCAACAGAATGTGGGAGAGTAACTGCGCACTCATCAATCTTTAAAAACCATATTGACAGGCAATTCTTTTGATGCTAGCTCATACATGGCTGGATAACTTTCGTATTGAGTAAAGCGTAGAGTAGCATTACCTTATGAGCTACCATCGAAGAAAACTCACTGTAAGTGGTCGATGCAGATTTGGTGTTCTTTAAGCTCGAAATCTAGAGACCATACTTGTGTAGTTTGCCTGACACCCAAACCTGACTGGCCATCGTTACGCGTTTACTTACTTTATGCTACTTAACCTTGGATCTCGTGCATGTCATCGTAGCATTAAACAACTGCATTTGATGTAACGGAAAGGCTGATGGGAACGTACCATTCTCTGATTGGGTGACAGCATCATCTTTATTAAAACACTCCGACAAGTGCGCAACGACATTGGACCTTTTCCAGAAACTCATAAATTCCATTTGTTACTAGCAACGCCAAAATATGACTCATCTACAATAGATACCTTTTGTCATCAATTTGCAAGACACAGCATATAAGACCGGATAATGTAGCATATATTAATTTTTTCTAGTATTTATGATATTCACCGTGTTATATAAAGCATCAGGTCTTCTTTTTCTAATAGGATTGATTGATTTGAATTCATTCTTATCCTTTACTTAGCTTGTCTTTACGAAATAAAAAAACAGCATAATCTTCCTTGATTATATAAAATTTATGTTCAAGTAGCCAAAACTTTGTTCAGCATCCGAAGTTTTCCCGCCCTATCTGATAGGCTTGCCCGCATTATGTCATATGTAATTGTTAACTGCGCATTAAAACTCATTTCAAGTCTTCACATGGATTACTATGACTATAGTCTGTATACTCTGACTACGTTCAAGTTAACGTCGTAAATATGACTAACTAAAGCACATCGATCCACTATCAGAAATAACACACGATAACTGTAAATGTTAAAGGCTACACAAACCATATTCTCATTATCAGAATCAACATCCAATCCCAGAGATAGAAAAGATTAACTCATTCTTATTAAGTAGTCTTAGAAGGGTTCAGGTCTAGTACCACAAAGACCTAAAGTTAGAATATGTGTAAAAACGTTAGAAATTCCTTCGAAAATATAATTAATTATGAAAATTTGCCTGTTTAAATCTTAGTTCCAATACTATTTGTAATGTTGTAAACATTAAAGCCAACATACATCTGAAATTTAACACTAAGGTAACAAATAATTTCATAGCTGGGTTGAACAAATATGAACGAATTACGTAAGGCTAATTACGTATTTTTAGAACTAGCGTACAATTCAGTTTACACTTCGAACCATTTAAAACAATTTCACTAATTACCTAAGGTATTGGTAGACTTATCATCTTAGGATGATTTATGTAACTATTAACATCTCCAAAGTTTTGCGATTATTTTTTCCTCGTTGCTTACTTCAAAGCCAATTGACTTCATCTATAAATTATAGTTCATCCATTTTATACTTTTGTCATTTGAATGGTACCTGCTGCATAATAAATAAACTTATCTATACATGATTTATTTCGCAATTACAAATTAATAATAGATCTCCGTTTAATGTGCAGGGCAGTACCCGAGAAAGTATTTTGAAACATTGAGGTTCCATGCTTGATTCTTTAACAAATCAATTAAATTTGTATGTTAACCAAATAGAATTTGATGCATTGTATGCTATACAATAATTTATACATTTGCATGTTGGAGGGCATTAAAAAAATATTTATGCATTCCCGGAAAAATCAACTTTTCTTTAATTAACTGCGTTTTACGCTATGTTCTAAATAGAATTTAGAATTTAGCATGCACCATACCACGAACGGAGGCATTTAGTTTCGTTCGGGCTATTGTAGATTAAGTAGGTAAATTTGAGTTATGTAACTTCTTCTCCATCAATCTTTCAGTTTGCTAAATAAATTTTAAGCATTAACGATAAAAAATCGATTTCATTTGCAAGATGCATAAAATACTATATACAAACACCAACATTCGTCTTCCTGATATTTTAATTTTTTAAAACCAACCTTGAACAAAATCTAGCAGTAAATAATTTCAATTGTTTATGTTTAATAAAAAACATTTTAAAAACCTGTTTAAATTAAAATTTAACCAAATAATTCACAAAAGCACAAGGCAACATGTCATCGATTTATGGATTTTGATAAAGGAAAATGTTGGGTCAAGAAGAAATTGAACAGTAATTTATTGCGCCGATGAAAATAATAACTATTTAACTCAAGATTGCGAGCTTAATATAAATACCAATTGCATTATGTATAAACTTGTAATTATACAGTAAGCATTTAATAAGTTATTATAGGATATACATCCAGTTGACGAGCCTCGTCCTTATCGAAAATATTCAAGTAATGTCCAAAATTTTGTCGCCGACAAATCTACTTTGAACTCTGTTCTTCTACCTACCTAGCCGCCTTACCGCACGCTACATACAGTTTTTAATTCTTTGCTAACTAATGTTTTGGTTAGTATTTCTTTCAAATGAAGACAATGTAGCTTCTGTTTAGACCCAAATTTTCAACAGGAGAGCCAATTCTGCCATTATAGAACAGACATCACGCTACTTGCGTATGTAATATTGAATTGAAGATTTATATATTTATTATTCATTGTACCCTTCCTGTGTGCAAAAACAAAAAGAAATTTTATCAGATATGAGAAAGAACATTGTGACTTAAACGCCCTATTTAAATAAAATGGTGAATACACGTCTGCTATTGTGCAACACATCATCGAAACGTCGCACGTATGTTCTCCAGACGTAGCTTTCAAAGTAATTACTAAATGCAAAAACAAAAGGGAGCTAGCCACATACGAAGCCTTATGGATAAACAAATTGCAGCCGGATTTATGTAAGCAGAAGAAGCACGTACAAGCATTGAGCTTGAACTGGATGTGACGCACGCAATTTGATTGGTTTCTATTTTTCACACTCGCTTTGTTCACAAATTTCTATCTTGTTTTGCTTTACAATTTATATATAAAGATATGTTCATTAGTAGATATTTGAGAAGACTATGCGAAAGAAATGTTTTTTATATCTGATAAAATTTCTTTTTGTTTTTGCACACAGGAAGGGTAATGGATACATATATATATAGTATATATATATATATATATATATATATATATATATATATATGCAAACTCAGTTTATTATCGGCACATATGCATTCTTACCATGCTTATTCTATTCTACAGAAATGTATATTTAATGTTATTGGCGTTTATATAAAGCTCGCAACATCGATTTAAATTAAAAAAAAACTAGAAGAAATCACAGATAAAACAAATCATTACAACCAACGCGGTAAACCCAGAAATATCGCTTCCAAACAAAGGTGATCTATAAAAGAAGTTAAATCTTTCTGAAGAAAATTAAGCCAAAAAGTCAATGATAACATGTCAAAATTAATGCCGAGAGGCAGAGCTATATTAATAATTATTCTCTAAATTTTATATTAGAGAAGATCTAATTTAAATTAAGCAGTTCGACAGTTTCATCGTACATAGTAAGTTAACGTTCATACAGTAATGTAGAGCCAACTGTTCATTTCCACGAAAGAACATATAACAAACTTTTTTTTAACAAAACTGTTTAGATTAACATTTATGTAGACATTTATAAGTCAGGTCTTTCAAAAAGTAAATTATTAAACTTATGGTTATGTATGCACATCAAACTTGAATAAATTACAAAGAATTTTGCATCGTAACGTGATTTAGTTGTGATGATATCATTTTGTGGCTGGGTAGAGCAAAAATTTTGAGCCCTAATTTAAAAAAAAGACTTTCATACGCAAACTTTTGGGTCTTTGCATTTAAACTCACTCTTGTGACTTAAATTTGAGGAAATTTTGTGCTATTAATGTGTTCGGAAAATTTCTTTATTGAAATATAATACATCTTAACCCAATTTTATTTGCTTTTCATTTCTAGTCGAGATGAAAAAAATTATGGCTGTCTCTGTCCGTCACCAAAAGCTGTTCCGAAGCAATTGGAAACCGTTCCCCATCTTTCTTTATGTGGAGCGACACTTGGTAAGATTATATATAAATACAATTCTATGCACATTTATATAACGTGCTCACGTATTATAATTTATAAATTTATGTCCGAATTTTGAAATTGAGTGTCGTCTAAATTTGAATAACCTTCAAATAAATGGAGATTGGAGAAATCAAATCATTATTATTCTAAAGTTCATAACTTTAGAACGCTTTATCTATCCTTATAATTTAGTCAAATTGGCTCAAATCGTAAATCAAATTAATTTGTGTCTCTCATGTTATCCGGTTTAAAATGCAGAATAACTACTGTCTGCATGATTTCTAAATATAAAAACAAGGCAAAATTTCGTTAGTGTGACTATAAATGGAAAATATTGACTATATAAAAAGTTACATACTTTTTGTGGAGGTGAACTTATGTCTATTCAATTTTTTATTAGGTGTTGCGCACAAAGTAAGAAATTATAATTAATTTATTAATTAATTTATTTTTAAATGTATTTCAATTATTGAAAATATTTCTAAAATCAAGGTTGCGACCTTGATATATATATATATATATGATGAAAGCTCTTTCATTTTCTGTTCCTAAATTGTGGTACTGGTAAAAGGGGCGCGTTAGTTTGATCAGTTTAGGAATTAATTTGCCTCGTGATTAAGAATTTGTTGAGCGACTGTATTAGGAATGGTCGTTTTATAGCCTTTATGGTAGTTACAAAGTATAAAAAAGTTGTTTTTTATATGCATTGGTACACTATAGTCGCTTATTTTTTATAATTAAGATGAGCTGATTCACTTTTAGCTACTAAAATTAATTTTTTTCGTTTAAAATTGTAAACTACTAATTTTTATCGTGTTTTCATTATATATATATGAAATAATCTGTTGTTCCTTAAAATTTTGCAATCAAGATGTACATTCTGACAGGTGTGAAATTAACCGCCAGCTACTTGTGACAAAATAGAATTGACCACAGTTTCCACTCCAGTTGTCGATAGTGTAAAATGCATATGGAATTGTGATTTTTGCCTTAACGCATTTAGACAGTGAATGTAACAAACTGAGGTTACTAACGTGACCTATGTATTTAAACCTAAGAAGCATTCTTTCTTTTATCCAAACATTTGCCCTTTCGATTTATTAGAGGAATGTTTAATCTATATGATATAGTATATATATATATATACATATATATATATATATATATATATATATATATATATATATATATACATACACTTCCTAAGCCTTCACTCCATTCCGCAATTTTGTTCGCGATAGCCTTTAAAGCTGAAAGCAACAGCTCCATTAATGATTAATTAAACTCCATCTTATTACTTTGGTGCGAAGCACGTGATTGTCATATATTAAAATTGTCACAATTTCATATTATCAAAAAACTTTTATGCATAAACTAGAATAAATATGAATAAGTTGTGGCAGGCAACGAACTGAGTTTCGTCAAGAAACGCATAACTGACACTATTTAGCTTGCATCAACTAATGTGGTTCAATATTAATGTGTTGCAAAGCACATTACTGTCAGTTTAATCTAAATGAAAGGAAAAATGTATGTAAAAAGTCAATAATGAAGACAGAAACTTAATGAACAAGGAAGGCGAAAAATAGGCCGATCTTTGTTTCAAACTATTAAGCAAATATTGATTTTCGGAATAAGCTTCAGATCATATGGGATCACGCATAAAATGCATGCTAATTAGCTACATGACGATAGGTAACGCTAATACAATCAATGTGTTACTAGTGACCGGTGTGGCCTTATACGCGTATGCGAATCGAAGCAAATTTAAATTCAAATTCACTTAAAATTATTGAAATTATGGCATAAAATTATAATGCTCGAAACAATGTCAGCCATACGCATTTGCTCTTAGCAGATTATGCGTTTTCAAAGTTATTAAAAGTAAGTTGGGAAGTGCTCGGGAAAACTATGCATTATCCTTACCTCTCTTGGTCAATGATAACATTTACTTTAATTGTGCCAATTTCGTATTATCTCATGGATTCCACAAATGGCAAAACGCAAGTCGTTCACATTTTTCGGTTTGTTAATCTGTCTGTTATTAATACACCTGATTCTTGACATAATTGCACCCAATTACTGTAATCAATGTTGCGATCTCGATACAAACACCTGACCCATTATGTACATACATTTGCCAGTATAAGCCAAGCATTGGACAGTGTTGAAATGGAAATTCATCCTTATTTGGAACTCATTCGTAATCTGTAGAATTTGCCGCAGATTTTATTTGATGAGTTCCAAATAAGAACGAAACCAGTCTACTGGATGAATTGCCTTTTCACACTATATATTAATTAGTTTTTACTGACTAATGTATGCAAATTATAGGTCTGGCCTTTATATCAATATCGCAACCTTGATTAAAATGAATCATCATTACCGCCGCCCGCGCAACCCACTGTCGTTTAATTATAGTTCTAACCTAGATGAATATTAAAGTAAAATTCGATTTAAAAAAAATAAACTATTTAAATAATATGCTTGATTGTGTTAAATTTCCATATCTGAGCTTGTCCAATCTTGGCTATGGGTTCAGTCATAATATGTTTAATATCATCGTAGGAATTGGGGAACCTATTTGATAAAAATTGGAACCGCACTATTCTAAGGCCAGCAAAACTGGATTAAGTTAATATGTACTTTTAATATTTCTAGACAAAATTTGTCGAAAGGATTTACTTTTTGTCAACACAGATTCTATTCTAATGGGACATTGCTGGAAGTCTGAAATGAGATTAAACATATGTATGTTTATTAGCTTAAGTAGCTAGTTTCACACAAAATGCGCCACTTTGCTTATCCGTTTGCAAGCATTATCTGATTTTTAATCAGTTTAGCGGTATTTGAGGAAGTGTAGTATAAAGGCAGTTAAATTAAAATACGTGATTATCTCCTATGTAGAAAATGCAAAATCTAGATAAAACGCGTGCATCATTTTGGTAGCTATTGCTGGTTTTCGACAAATAACAAATAGTGAATTCGATCTCAAGTTGAATTTCTAACGATTTTGTAAACTGCTTTAACAAACATACACATACGAGATTGTTCGGTGCAATAGATCATAATTTCTCAAAGAAATGTTTAATGATTTGTGGGCGAAGTGCTATCTTCGAACTGAAAATTCGAAGTAAGAGCTAATCCTTTTAAAAGTTTGCGCTATTTGCACACGTGCAGCATATATTTTTTATCAAAACACGACCAAATTTTATTTTCATCCATTCTTTTAACGTTTACTACTTCACGTGTAGATTATCATAAATGAAGATATTCTAATATTAATTTAAATTTAATAAAAAAATTCCATGTTAGGTAGGAGGTATCTCAATTAGATTAGCGGTAATATTCATCAAAACATAAATGTATAATTAAAATGAAAATTTTAATCTGTTGTTAGACGAAACAGACAGACAGAAAGTCAGGCATTAAAACATTTCTGAAAATGAATTACTGCTCTGGGAGTCACAAGATGATTGATATTTCAAACGTTAACCCAAATTATCTATATCCTAAACATTTAACTCAAATATGTTCTGCTCATGCCTTATCACACTTTAGATAATTCAATCTTAAGTCGTTTTGTCCACGAGAGAATTTTTTCGTTAGCTTAATTATATTTACAAAATAATTCATTTTAGAAAATTAAATTTTTTTTGAATATTTCAACAGGCTTTAAGAGAAATGATATAGTTGCTTCATACAATGCTCACAAAGACAGTCAGAAATGTACGAAAAAAATTACGGTAACTATGAAAAAAGCTTTACTCGATTTGATAAATATGATTTCTATTTGATATAAACCGTTGTCCATATTTATTAAGTAGATACATCTCTAAAATATGACGCCATTTGGTTAGCGTTTTCCAAACGATCCTTATTTGGGACTATAATATAATTCATGCGATGCTACTTACCTTGTGTTTCTGGAAAATCTTGTCTAGTTGAAGTCAAATACCTGTAGCTAAAAACAAATTTTACGATTCAAAACCGTTTCTTTTAAAATTTTTCTATCAATAAAGCACATTTTGTCAGAGACAATGGGTCTCGATTTAGACGTAAAGTTTCATAGGTGGATAAGAATTGTTAAAATTCAACTGAATTATAATAAAAAAATTTAAACTTGCGATTCCATATTCATATTGATATGACCAAAATACTAATAACATTCTTAAGTAACTGAACTTGTAAATTCATTTGGCATTGCATATATAATTAAATTTATCTGAAAAATATAGAAAATAAATAAACCTATTAAGAGTTTAACAGACAAAATAACAGATTGCACAGATGGAGTAATAAATAACAAACTAAAGGTTCGCGGACTAAAATTGATTAGTCGCATGATCGGATGCGTTTTTAATTTTACTATTCATCCATAAGGTACACCGATAATCTGACAAACAAGGATCAAGCCACAATACGTATATTAAAAATTGATAAATTATGTACGCAGTCCTTAACTTTGGTGCTCTGGCAGAACTTGTACATGACTAGAAATGTATGCTACGCAAGATCTTTGCAGTAACTAAAAATTTTTTTTCCGCTTTTGACACGTTAACGTATTATTGATTAATGGTCTTGTATTAAGTTTGCAAGCTTCAAATAGACCCAAATCCAATTGTATGTAACCTGTCACACAATATATATATTAATCTTCTCTAACTCACACCTACACACCAGATTTTCCATTTTTGGAGAACAAACATGAATCGTCGCGGACTGAATTGACCAGTCGCCTGTTCATTCGTATTACGAACATACATCGTCATCACCAGAACACGTAGGTGAACGAACTGACGAAGAACAAACTGCAATGCTCTTCTAAGTCATGGTCAATCCAAAATGTAACTCTTAATTCAAGCATCCTCAACTTAATCGCATTTGACTGCTGTGCATTTGTTGACAATCTCTGCATTCATTAACACAATGTTTTCGTTAAGCATGCAAAGGCATTTGTATATACTGAATCTTAATCGTGTGGATAATGAGACAGAATCCAGTAGCTTAAGTTAAAATTGAAAATATTTACGAATCTGTCAGTGAAAACTTTTCAATTATGTCAAATCGATTCAACTAAATTCAGGGAAATTAGTTTAGATTTTCAAAGCAACTCTATCGCAATAAATCCTAGCGATCTAATCCGCCGATTTTCCTTATCGCATTTTGAGATTGGCCAGCTAGACATTGATTAGCTACAATATGCTTAAAATTACCAAGTGCAACACGCTATTTTCAAACATCATGTAGGTGGATGTCTACCTGTTAAATCCGTGTTAACAACAGACAGACGCTTGTCTATTTAGGATTTCAGATGTACTGACATTTTACTTGTTTCACCCAAAAAGTGCTAAATAAATAATGCAGTTAAAAAGAAATAGCAATCAATAAAATTTATTTCGTGTAAAGGCTATCTTTCTTTTGTTGTTGGATATATTAAGAAATGAAAGGTAATTCATTCAAGGTTTTAATGAAAGAACTATTATTGTAATAAGCTTTTTTAAATGTCGACAATTTTCGTTTATGATTCACGAATATAAATAAATATAAAAAATGTACAACCTAGCGCCCGACAGAATAATTTAATATGACAGAAAAAATATTCATAAAATAGCATAAATATGATTAATTTAAACAAAATATTTTTTTAACATACGTTACCTCTTTAGAAATTAACTATTTAAATATTAAATTACTAAAAAATTTGCTAGCTTATGGAAACTGACTCATATTTTACAACAGCTTCAGTCTACTACGTTTTAGGTGAAACTTGGTTTTGTCTGTCCGTGATTTTTCTATTTTGTACACTTTCTAATTGAGCCGAATCTAATTATTTCGGCGTAAACTGTTCAATAACAGCCTTTAGATACAAGTGTATATTTTTTAAATCACGTTTGCGAACTTGTGAACTTGCAGTAAACACCAATCATATTTTATTTGTTATTCATCAAACAATTTAGTAACATACCATCAGTCACACGAAGTTGTTCTATGATTTTCGACGACTAATTAATTACAATAGGATTGGTGTTTACTTCAAGTTCACAAATTTAATAATTGATAACACCATCCATGCAATCGATGTTTTTTTTTAAATTTATGTTTTTGCTAAAAAAATATGTCAAAAAACCGATTGTATAGCTCAAGAAGAACAAATTATTTCTTATCTATGTGCTCAACTACACAAGTGTTGCTTACATAGAATTTGACAAAATGGAAAGTAGGTTTGGAGAATAGTGCGGAATCGTACTGATGAGTGGCGAATTCTTAGGAAACGAATATTTGCACAAGTTAATTACATAATTGATCACGTTCACTTTGGTAAATATTCGATATCTTATTGCAATAACTTTGTAATAAGTGCAATTAATCACGCAAGATTTCAAGCCTTTAACAAATAAATATATGTGAAATTATTTAAAATCGTCAGTTTATTTGCATTTTTAAACTTCCTAGTGCTTTTGTTAACAGCAAAAATATCTTCTTTAATGTTTTTGAGTTTTTACCACGATAATGTGAATAATTTGCCTTGAACCACGGCTATGTATTTGACATGAAAAAAATATACACACACAAATGCACAAGAATGCGTAAAAATGCAAGCATAACTGACCAATTTATTCTCACTTCACGAAACCGTTTATGTTCCTGTTGTCATAATCGGCATGATCAGCGGACACAGTAACGGAAACAGAATGTTGTTCTATAGGAATCGACTAATAAAACCTTATAATTGTTGTAATCTATTGATGGATGCACGTATGCCTTCAAATTGACAACAGAAAGTACCTAATATTTCAGTAAAGCATACAGTAATATTACCGTTTAACATGCTACATTTATATACACTTTTTCTCAATTCTCACTACTAACGTTTTGTCAATAATCCATCATATAGTAATGTAAATCATATTTATATTACGCTTACTTATAATCAAGGATGCGAGATTTATATAAATTCCTGATCCATTATGCACATATATTTGTTGGTATAAACTGAGTACTGCATATTGCGGAAAGGGCAATTCATCTAGCAGATCGGTTTATTTATTATTTTGAACTCATCACCTACTGTCCAGAATTTGACGCTGACTGGGTTCCAACATTGGTAACGTCTGCTTAGTCAACTAGTGCTCTTACCACTGAGCCATGCGGCCGCAATTAGTAACCGGGCCCAGCGTTGCCTAAATTCGCTTATCGGACGAGAACCGATGCATTAAACTTAGTATGGTCGCTGTCATCTACTAAGTGTGCCCAAAGCTGCTAAGCTCGTTTAATCAGACGAGAATCACTGTTTTCTTTGCGGTATGGTCACTGTCATCCGTCAGGGTAGCTCGGTGATTATAGCACTAGATTGGGAAACAGATGTGCCCAGGTTTGAGAACTGGCAACGGAAATTTCTTGACCGTACGTGATGAGTTCCCAATAAGGACAGAACCGGACTACAGGATGAATAGCTTTGACAAAATAATACAATAATCAATCGACCCTGGGAAACATATGTTCATAATGGGTCAAGTGTTTATACCAAGATCGCGACCTTGAATAATTGTATTTTTTTACCACTCTTTGCAACCAATTTTCGTTTAATTATATTTTATGTTTGCCCATCATATTTGTTGCATTGGTAAAATACAACATTCGTCATATTCCAAGGGCGATTATTCTAAAAAATCTAAGTCATCCCCATTTCGGATTTGTGTTTTCGTTAATGGCATAAAAATTGAAATCATTTTCGCAATAATTTTAATTTTCTTTAACTTAATTACGCAAATTTTATTCACGAGAAGAAGAAAGTTTCAGTTTTGATTCGACAGCTATAAGTGTGCAACCCGAGCAACTTTATTATTTGTACACATTCGGCTTATTTTTGTCTGCTAAGTAATATTTCAATTATTTGTCTTCAAATTGTGCATCTCCTGGTCAAATATTTTAAATTACAATTGTCCAATACACTTTGAATTCAAAAATATATTAAACTGAGAAGTTATTAAGGCATATGTTCACCAATCGGTTCTGAGATGCAGATGTTAACAATTTTTACTGAAATTCTATCCTGATCGTATTATTATTATATCTTTAAAAGGTTAATTTTTAAATGTAAATTATAACTAATTTGTGCATAAGCATACCTTTTCTGTGGATAAATAATTGTAAAACGTTACCATTTTTCATATTTTAAAACTCTATTGCTAGAATGCAAAGAAAATGCAATAAGTGGTTGTATTTCTCGACTACATATAGCCAAATGGTTTGAGCTAGAACTGTTAGATTTGACACCAATCATTAATTTCCTGTTTTAGTCGACATCGGTGAACAATGCAACGACCATACATTAATATGTCGGTCAAAATACTCTCGATGCACAGAAGTCGACGAGACTGGCCTCCAACAATGGTCAAGCTTTTCCAATCCAACTGTCACTTCTGTTGCTCTACGACAACAAAATGAATATGACGAGATATCGGATACCTTCGATGACTACTTAAACGACGTAATTGCAGCACAGCGCAGAAACGTTCTAAGAAACACGACACCAAACTTGCAACCATCGCACGCTAAGCGGAGATCTCAAATCAAGCTTCCGGCAGATCATCGCATAGAGATTGGCCAAACTCATGCTATCTCTAAGCGCGATGTTGACACCCGTGTTTTCGATATTCGAAGCAGGGCACGCGGACATCTGGAAGAAAATGGGTCTGCGCAATTTACTTCAGCAGATTCTGTGCGATGGTGCAGATGTCCTCGGAATCAAGTGGCAGTGTTTCAAAATACATTACGTTACTTTGAATGCTGTAAGTAAGAACAATTAAATTTAAATTTATTATTCCAAAAAAACGTTATAAGTGAAAAATATTAATTAGTTGTTTACTATCATAACAAACTTGCGATCAAAATCGAAAACAATCATCGTTAAAATTATTGTAAGGCGTTATTTTAATTAAGCAACCAACAAATCTTACCTTTACGCTGAAAAGAAATTCTAAATAATTACTATCGCATTCAAATATTCATTTTCACACGTTATGTCGTAGTTTTGCGCGACGAGTTCCAAAATGGTTGTATTTTGCGCTTAATATCCGAAAATATGATTTAAATAAATAATTTTCATACGTGTGGTCCTGTATGTGTGAGAATTCCATGCGATACTAAAGTCAAATGTGACTTATTAGTAATCAAGGCACCTTTCTCACGAGACGCATTAGCGGTTTATGAACACAGACTTCAAATCAAAGGAATACGAATGTGTCAGTAATTTTCATTTCAATTGACTACATAACAAACCTTTTATTGTATGTGTCTGATTCGTAAACCATTTTATTTAAAAATAATCTAAAGGTTTTAATTTCGGACATGTTCATTTTATGCAAATGAAGGTTGTTTTAAAAGGTAAGTTCAGTTTAAACTCACAGAAACAAAGAAAATGAAATTATTATCTTACTTAAGGCTGTTACCATGTTAATGAAACTGCTCCTCTAAGTTGAATGTCATAAATTTTATTCAGGAATTCAGCACTAAGGATGTAAAATTTTAACCGAAAACTGTATTACTTTTTATCATTCAGACAGTTATATGAAATAAATATGGTTTTGTTTTATAAATTAAAACGAGAATGTTTAATTACTTTCATTATTATAATTTCTAATTGCGAATTAAGTTCATTTCTATAGGACTAATATAATTAAACGATTATTGGTCACGCGGGCGGTGATAAAATTTCCTATAATCGAGGTTGCGATCTTGATATAAGCACATGAACCATTAAATACTTACATTTGTCAAAATTAACTAAGAATTGTGTAGTGTAGAATAGGCAATTAATCCAGTAGATTGGTTTCGTCCTTATTGGGAACTCCTCACTTACAGGTCAGAATTTACCGCGGACAGAGCTTAAAACCTGGGCAGGCTTGCTTCGGAATCTGGTGCTCTACTGGCATACGCAAGTAATTAATTGGACAAGTGCTTTTATCAAGATCGCAACCTTTATTATAGTTATTGTTTTCATCGCCTGCGAAACCAATTTTCGCTTACTTATATAAATGTTCATTTCAATATAACTTCCTCATGTAGTGTGGTTCCTGTACAGTAATAACTAATTGGGGATGGTTAATTAGAACTTTGGGTCTAAATGGAGGCCATATGAGCTTCACATAAAGGAAATATGGACTACCCAAATTACATTAGTTAGTATATAACTGGAAATTGTATGTACTGCAGTGTGCGGCAGGGTAGCTCAGTTGTTAGAGCACCGGATTCCGAAGTGGACGTTCCCAGGTTCGAGCACTTCGCGCGGAAAATACTGGCCAGTACGTGATGAGTTACCGATAAATATGAAACCGGTCTACTGGATGAATTAAGTACTGTTTGTTGAGGAGAAGTAATATATATGCAAGTGTGTATTAGGTGTTGCGAACCTAGTAACAAATTAGTTAAGTTGTGACCAGAAGGATAAACCAAAGGCAGCATGAACGGAAAGTATAATCTCATGCACATTCGTTTCGTGCTTACTGGCGACTCATCAGTAGGAGCCGGTATTACGCCCTTTAACCACTATATACTTGGTTGAGGAAAGTGGGATTATAGGACGATAAAATCTCCTAGACGAATGTGTAAACCTGCAGTAGTGTAGCTAACATCGTATAGTCTCGAAATGCGACTTCAACGCTAACTTACTCTATATAATATATATACTGAGTCTGTAAAGGATACTAACACTATGACTATTGTGTTCGTAACCGATACCAACATTATTGAACCAAGATCGTACATGGTACTAACACTGGTTTCCCGAGTCGGTAGATGGTTCCAACATGATGGATATCAATGTATGTTATAGTTCACCGAAATTGAAAATTAAATCTATTTTTGAACACCTGTTACGTCACTAAATCCATCATATCGATATCAGTTATCACATTTCGCGGTTAGCATGACATCATTAAATTCAATATCTAACAATTAACTACAGTTTGTTAATTACTAGATGAATTGTCTTCCGACGCTATACAGTTCTTAGTCTATACTGACATATATAAGTAATAAATGGCTCAGATGCTTATATCAAGACGGGAAACCTGATTATAGTAATTGTATTTTATTTGCCAACCAAAAACACTTAAATGCTAGGCAGACATAAAAATGAACGACAACATGTATGTTTTGTTAACGAAATAAATTCATTTATAATAAACAAATATAAACTAGCTTAATATAATGATAGGAAATAAGAGTTCATATTTATCAGCCTAGCTTTTATTTGTAATGACTGTGTGCTAAAGTTCAGTTTACTTATTACTCCCTCTTATTATTGAAGTTCGATTTTATTAAATTCAAAATATGGAGACTTATAGGATTAAGAATTTTATTTCATGGATTTCAATATATTTTTCCTTAATGCTTGCAATATGCACATTGAATCTGCAAATTTAAATATGTTTTAAAAAATAACATGAAAAATATTTCCTTTAAATATTTAATTCGATTTTAACAAAATATAAGTAAATTTACTAACGACTCGGATTAAAAACTTGTTGATATTTTGGAATACCTTTTTAAATATATTTTAACTATTGTCATTGTTTTTTTATAAATTTGGTTGATATTAAAGGCGAAAATAGCAATATTTTCTATAATTACGGGAAAAGCTGCGGAAACCTAATTAAATTGGAGGCTTTATTTAGCAGTGTCATCAATTACAAAATTCATTTAACCAGTATTATGGTTAAATATATTAAAATCTTCTTGCCAATTGAGCAAGCTTATTCGCCCACTTGTTCAAGAAATGATACTTTTGTCGAAACCGGATAGATTATATCCAAATATCTGCTTAAATCTTGCTACGATTGCATAGCCTTCAACTATTAGATGTTCTTTTGTATCTTTAATTTATCTCCCATAGGAATGCAGATTAACTAGTTATTGTAAGGATTTTTCAGGCTGTGAGTTCACTTAACATGCATATCTAGTTAATTTGATTTCTTTTTGGCCTCATTGTAAGAGGATTGGCAAATAATTGGCTTTAAATAGCATTGGCATTTCACAAAAACCTGCGTTGCATTTCAAAATTGCTTAATATATTTCTCTTCGTTACAATTTAAAAGATAATTTAGTTGTCATATTGTTTTGCTAGGTGAATGACTTGATGGATTGAAGGTTATTGATCAAGAGATATTCAGCAAACATGCGTTTAAATGATTCAGTTAGGTAGATTAGAAATGTAGGCAAAAAATATTTGTATAAACCAGAAATGTAAGCATAATTAATACGGTTAGTTATTTGGTGGTATAATAACTATGTGAAATAACACGTGCGATTGAAGTTTGTAAACGAATTTACTGCAACCAAAGAATAATATTCCTTTTAATATTTAATTTTAGCCATGACATAAATTAGGAGAAAATTTATATTTTAATTATAATTTTTCACCTGTAACCTTTTTGCGTTGACATATATTTAAATTATAAATTATTCGACTGTTATGATAGGAATTTATGTTGTTAACCATGCCAAAATTTATTCAGTGGATTGATTAATAATTTTGTAAAAGATGATTAAAAAATTCAAATAGTTTGTAAATAAGCTAGAACACTAATATGCATTTTTGCATTAGTTGTTGCACATCTAGTAACAAATTAATTCAAATATCACTAGAAGAATAAACCAAGTTCATTATGAACGCAAGGTATAATTTCATGTGCAAAATCGTTTCGGCCTTACTGATGACTTATTAGTAGGAGCCGGTATTACGCCCTATACAAACGATATATTTGTGTAAGGAATGTTGGACAATTAGACGGAAGGAGTTGCTATACGAATGTATGATCATACAGTAAAAGAGCTAACTTCATGTAAAGTTTTCGAGAATGCAAATTCAAAGCCACCTCACTATATATAATGGATATATAGAGCTAGTAAAGGGTACCAACACTATGTCAGTTATTTCATTGCCTGATACCAGCACTATGGTTGCCCAAAAAAACATGGTCCGATTCTGAAAATGGTACCAACACAATGGATCTCAAGTTATGCTAAAATTCCACCACATTCACAAGTGCAACTAATTCTGCACAATGTTACACCAGTAACTCCAAGCACTCTGATTTCGATCGCTATATAAATTACAAAAACGGCAAAATAATTCTTATTTAAACCAGGAGATTAATATTATTTAATACGGTTAGTTATTTGTTCGAATTACAACTATGTGAAAAAACACGTGTGTATGAAGTTTATGAACGACCTTGATTCAACCAATGTAAAATGTTCCAACTAATATTTAATTTCAATTTCGTCATAAAGTTTTAAGAATTCACAATTTTTCATTATTATATTTCATCTTTAAAAGTTACATGCTGACATATGTTTAAATTATCCATTATTTAAATATTATGCTCCAAAGAAAATATTAAGGTAGTTTGTAAATAGTCTAGATTCTTAATATGTTTGGCAATTACTAGGTTTGTTAGCGATTTATTCAATTGTAAAGTTGACTATTTATCTGATATGTTAATAGTTTAATGTAGTAGACGTAAACATATTACTATTAAAGGCGTTTTAATCGAATTGCTAGTCAGTCTGAAGTTAGCGAATCAGTAAAAATAATTTGGCCAAATAGATAAATTGATATAAAGTCAGTACGGTACCTAGTTTGGTAGTTCGTTAGTAAGAGAAAGAGAAATTTAATAATTTAGTCAGATAGTTAGTAAGTAGGATATTTGATTAAATGGAAAATTACTTGGCTAAAATAATCACGTTGGCGAGATGGATATAAACACCTACCACGTTATACAAGCTACTTCATGTATAAGGTGGCAAAGGAAATTCATCCACTTTACAGGCCTTATTTGTATCAAATCTCTTCAAATAATGCCAACAATATTTCCGCGCATAGAGCTTGAAGCGAAGCACTTAGGCTTCGATGATTGTGACCATATCCACTGTGCTACGATGCCTCAGGCTCTGTCGATATAAGGATTAAGTAAATTAGATAGAAAAATTACTTAATTTGTTAATTAGTTGGTCAATTAGTTAATTAATTAGGTATTTAGCTGGTTAATAAATGCGATAGTTAGCTAGTTAATTAATTATTTAGTTATTATGCAAGACAGACAGTTAATTACTTAATTACTTATTCAGTTGGTCAGTTAAATAATCAGTCAGTTAGATAGATGGTTGGTTAGTTAGTTAGTTAGTTGGATATTTAGTTTGTTAGATATTTACTGAGCAAGTAAATAATTAAGTTTTTTATTTAGTTGGTTGGTTAATAAGATATTAATTAATTAATTAATTTATTTATTTGGTTAGTTAGTTATTTGGTTAGTTATTTAGTTAGTTAGTTAATGTGTAAGATATTTGTGTTTTGGTGTCTGTATGCTAATGAATTTGATTAGGTGTGCACAAAGTTGTTCATATGTGTGGTTTTCTTCCGTATTTTTCTGTTATGTTTAGATAGTTTAGTTTTATTCATTTAGTTAGTTATTTAATTATTTCAGGAATGAACTTTGTGGTTATACAGTCGTAAACCACTTTGTCAAGATATGTCAGAATTTTACCGTAACTTATGTGTGTTAGTAACGTACAAATATCCTCAATTTGATAACGTCAGGTAATTTGATTTTTGTTATTGATTAGATAAATTATGGCGAATACGTTTTTCGGCAGTGTTTGTTAGCTTTAACCCATTTAGCATTCCATTATCTGTTAAAGTATGCTACGAAATTCATTAAATTGTGAAAAGCCAGTAAAGTTCAAATATCCCCTTTTGATGACAGAGTTCACCAAAATAATTGAATGTTTACTTTACCATTTATAATGCAATAGAAAGCGACTATACTTTCAAATTCAGCAATATTCCAATAACTATGCTTATGTCCAAATTAGTTCAACAACAAAAAAGCATGAAATGCTTGAAACTAAGGTTTGGTTTGTTCCATGGCAAAAAGCACTCCTTTTATAGCCATTTTTCAATTAAATCGGTAATAAAATTATAAAGCAATTAACTTGCAATCAATTTTGTCGATATATGGTAAAAATAAGTGGAAAAATCTATCTTGATGTTTATTACTTACGCAGTGAAAAGAATTTGCATGTTAACAATACTCACTCATATGACATTTTCAGTTATTGCAAACGTAAATCGGCCCATTTTAGCCAAACGTTGTTGGAAGGACAGATTAAATGTTAATATGATGTAGATTTTGGAGTTTTTGTTGGCTTTAGTTGTTAAACGTATTTTTGCGGCTATACAAAAAATGTGTAATTTTATTTCTTTCAACGGATCTCAATAAGTTAATTTGGTCATTTATTCGAAAATAATTTAATATTTCAGAGTTTCTACTCAGCTAAAATAATCTTTAACGACTAGTATGTCTAAACGTTACCATAACAAAAATATTTGAAATTATAGGCATAATAGATTTTTAACTTGTATCGGTAGCGTGTTTACAAAGATGGAACGTAAAATGTTGCACAAGATACAGCCAGTATGCATAGATTTTGACAAGACCAAGATTCATTTATCTCTACTGGAGTTCGGCATCTGTACACAATTAAGCCCGTCGAGACATAATTATCCTGCACAGCGGACTTCATTATAATTTAAATAGTTAGAAAAATATTTGCAACGTTTCCAAAATTTACTCTGTTCGGCGTAACACCCAATTGTATTGTTAGCAAAAATTGTACCTATTATTTAGTCAGTGTTAGTCGAGAGAAGAAGAACATTTTCTTATTTAGATTCAATATCTCCAGCTTCTAGAGCGTTGGTTTACCTGTTCGGCTTCTTTATGAAGTCCGCGCAAAATCATCAGTTGACTGGCGAGTAGTATGCGTAACATGTCTTGGACATTACTGCCACAAACAATGAAATCAGCGTCTTACAAATATATTTGACATTGAATGCACATATACCTGTATCCGGACAGAACACTTAGGTTTGCAAATCGTGATTGTGATGAGTGTCTCCTGACGGTCTCTAGATGGAACGCGTGCACACGTAGATTTACACGTAGCATTTAAAATTATATTACATAATAGCATAAAAGGGGCAATTATCTATAGGCAAAATCATTGGAAATATCTGAAGCATTACTGCATGTAATAATGATTCCCTAATGAAATTTAATTCGTTTAGTATAATTTGCACGATTATTTATCAACATCTTTTAGTAAATTGAAGGCTCATACCAGATGAGTAATATGCATAGTTTATATTAAAATTCATTCAATTTGATAAAAAAAATATTACGAAATCTATTTACTTAATAATAAAAAATTGGTTTATATATATATATATATATATATATATATATATATATATATATATATATATATATATATATAATGTATGTGTGTGTGTGTGGAGATCCAAATTTCCGTTTTTGGCACAATCCATATATCATGCTAAATTTAACAATTCATTGGCGAGATTTTAACCTTTTGATGATAATTCAGAAACAAAAAAGCGTATACCCCTTTGGATTGAAGCATCCTACTACTCTTGGTATATTTGCTTCTTCTAGCACGTAGCTAGATTGGTCGAGTACCAATTTCGTGATATATTTTGTTATATTCGAGTTTGAAATTTCTCTAAATTATTGCAATTCGGTGAATAGAAATTAAAAAAAACTTTAAACAGGACACATATGGGATATTGCCCATCAGTAAATAACTGATGAAACAAAACAAATTTTTAATTCAATTAATATTGGTTACGCGACCGGTAGAAAAAATGATTTAAATCATGGTTGCTATCTTGATATATACTTCTGTCTAATTATGTGTATAAATTTGTCAGTATAATCTAAGTATTGTATAATATGTAAAATGCTATTCACCCAGCGAACTGGTTTCCTGCTTATTGTGAAATCATCAGTTACCCACATGCCAAGAGTCAAGCCCGCCTGCGGTAAATTCTAGACTGTATGAGATGAGATCCTAATAAAGAAGAATCCAGTGAACTGGATGAATATCTTTGTCTACATTACCCAATTCTTAGTTTATACTGACGAATGCATGAGCATAATTGGACAGGTGTTTATATCAAGATCTTAACCTTGATTTAAATAAAAAAAAGTATTTTCTAATTGATGGAGAATTATGATAAGAATGACTAAAATCCATGCACAAATATTAATTATTGACTTTCATCATAACAATTTGCAATTCTTTTAATATATGTTTTCCTTCACATATTTATCTATGGTACGAATATAATATGCTACACTTTTAAACCAGGATGTGGTATTTTGAAAATTATTTTCAAAAATTGAGAACAATTTGTTGGCTACTTTATGAAACTTTACCCAATTTATTATTATTTTATAAATTTGACAGTATTTTCAGCGTTAAAAAATATATTAAAAATTGTTTTTTTTAGAAAATATGTATAAATTATCCTTGTAGAAAAATGTACGACCAATATTTAAAAGCGAATATTTGAAATTACCACACAAAAGGTAAAATTTTACGATGCATCGGTGTTAGTATGCATATTGCTGATATGATGCTGTTTAACATATAGTGATATTATGTAAATGGTGATTTTAAACATTCTAACATAACGAGCCAAATTAGAAGTTGCAACGTAGCGGATCGATAACAACATGTTTGCCTTGTTTGTGTTTCAGTTAGGAATTTTGGCATATAACACGAAAAGAATAAATATCGGATATCAAGAGCATGGTACATTTTTAAAAGTATTGTTCAAAGCAGACTTTAAAGGTAAAAAATCTTCTCTTTAATGCATAATTGCCAGAAAAAGAATATATATATATATATATATATATATATATACATATATATATGTATATATATATATGTATATATACATATATACATATATATGTATATATACATATATATATACATATATATATATATATATATATATATATATATATATATATATATAAGTATATATTGTATTTATATATATACATGTATATATACATATATGTATATAGATGTACATATATATATATATATATATATATATATATATATATATATATATATATATATAAAGTCAAATGCATGACATGCTCCACTAGTAGTTCACAAATTACGATGGCGTAAAAAGAGAAATATGCATATGCATTCAATTGGTAGATGTTGGGCACCATGTAAGGTATGAAAATCATACAAGAGAAAATACTTGCTTCCTGCGTGGTGCATTGTTACACATTCGAGAATATAATATTTTGATGGTTTCTGGAAGTAGTATTCCTTTAACTACACCATACATCGGAGTTTCAATCAATGAACTTCAGCCAATTCGAATAAGTTATCGAACACATGATTCTGAATTATTAATTTTTGTTTAAATGGTGGCTTTGCTAACTTCGCTCACCTAATCGATTTATAGAAAATTAATTTTTTTTGTCCCGCATATAAATTATTGTGTAAAAAACCACGCAAAAAACCACGTTTTGAGTGTTTTAATAAAACATGATCTGTTTAAACTTTTTCAGTTAACCGACTTCCTGAGACTGCGCCGTTCTGCGCAAATTGTGCCGCTGTAAATGGTGAATGCTTTGATGTCAATGGAGACGGCGTCACTGACGGTTGCAAATGCCCCGCAGCCAGAAGTTCATCCAGGGGAATGGGAACTGTAACTACAAACACGGCCATGGGCAGAGAAGCGCTGCAAAGGCCCTGTGACACACGGCACGGTAAACACGATAATTATATATTTTCCGAGTGATCGAATAAATTTAGTCATTCTTATTAGTTCCGTGAAATTTACGAGAAAAATGTCTTGCTACACAAGAATTTGAACAATTTTATTATGCCTGGATTTAAGTTTTTTGCTACAGGTTGAAATTTGCTGTCCCAATCATTATTACTATTTATGTTATTATTATTGTTCGTAGTAATACTTTATTAAAGGATTTGTATATATGTGAATTAAAGTGTTGTTGGTTCGATTCCTGAGTATGCCAATTATAGCCACTAAAGGCTGTGAGCAATATAGGCAACCTTATCCCATATATGAATTCAATTAAAATTTTCATGTATTGCTTAGTATTTGAACTCCCATTTACATTGATATCAATTTTATCATAATACTTATATATATATATATATATATATATATATATATATATATATATATATAAGCGCTCCACCTGATGAATTGCAATATTACATTTAAACACACAGCAAATTCACATTTAAACAGCGAGGAATTGCGAAAGTAATGAAAACAATTATTTAATTGAAGTTTGTGAGATTGGAATAAACACCCATTTCATTGTATATAACAAATTTCACAACATTGCAAAACTAACGTCAGTCACATATGCTGGTGCGTTTTTAATTTCCACGATTATCCCTAGAGCGCGACGGTAAACTGAAAAAGAGTGACTAAATCAAAAACGCGGCCTCCACCCGGAGTTAACTCACAGTCATTATGCTTGATGATAAATTTCTGCTAAACAATTTCCATGCAGTCACGAGCTTAAACATTTAGCAGATTCTGACGCAATTGCTTAAGTTATATAATTAAATGAGTATTCCTTGAGCGAAGGGTGACAACAATTTTTCATAAAAAGCTCGCGAGCTTGATATAAACAGCAGTCCAAATGTACCCAAATTTTCGCAAAATCACATTATCTTTTTGCAGCAATTTTTGTAAATTCTGATATGCGAATCTCACTTCTAGTAGAACCCCATATATTTTATTGCAGCTTTTGCTACATTTTAATAAGATATGCAAGTAACCATATAAGGATTGTGCGAATGGTGACAAAAATTTTCAGGGTTTTGAGCGTTTAGTATAGATCAATCCCAGTGTAGTAGGTTTTCTATCGTGCTTTAATGATGCACATGCGAAGTCGGAAGGCGTCAGTTACTGTGGTTTATGGCGATTCTCCTATGTGGTGCAACAGGTTAGATACAATGGGATTGGTGTTTATTTCAAGCTCGCAAACTTGATTTAATCTATTTTTGCCACAACCCGCTAAGTCGATCAATGCTATTTTTTAAACTTATGTAAGTGTGACGAATGCTGCATAAATATAATGTTTGCGATTGCAAAATAATCGTGCAGCTGAAACTCCAAATCAAGCACAACATATGTGGGTCTACACAAGGTGTGATCCATATACCGGAATTTCTTTAACTGCTATATGTGTTGCGGTTTTATCTTCATTATTCAGTTCGCCGTCGGTCTCTGATAATGATCTTGAAAGTTCGAAACGCGTGAATAAGTTTGACGGACTGTGGTTGTATTATGTTGGGCAACTGTTCAGATGCATTCGGATTGACATTTGTTTCGAACTTTCAAAATTTAAAATAAAAATCATTGTCAACACTCGCGCAATCAATGATTACTTAATGCTTGAACAGCTTTAAAATTTTTACCTACGTGACTGCATAGGCATTGGGTTGTCGACATTTATAGTAAAGTATAGTGCATTTGAGACTACAGGATGTTTAGGCCGCATAACTGATTTTCTTTAGCTTTTTTATAAATGGACTTTGGTACTCTTTAGTCTGATCATGATAATGGGAAATTGCAACGCTCTATGTCTTGTGCCTGACGGTGGTTTATTATGTTTTGCGACTGAAAAGATACGATGAATTTGGAGTTTACTTCTAGCATATAAGAAAAATTAAAAATCCCCTTTGTATACTTTGCTTTATATTTTCTCTTCTATAATGCAATATATCTTATATCCAGCTGCATTGTTACGTTGAAAATGATTCAAATGGGATCCGATTGAATGAAATACTGTTAAAAAACCTTTGTTGGCATATAATTTCAAATTTCGTTTGTTGTAAGAACTGCGTGGCAGAGAGGATAAGTAGCAAGACTAATGTAAACCTGCTGCTATTCTAGCATGCTTAATAAGGATGATGCCTCTCTACTTTGCGTGTGGCGTTTGCTATGTTATACCAGGTTTTGCTTCTAACGACAATGAGTAATATATCCTTCTCTGTATGTTGCTTGTATAAAATAAGCCTGGCAAAATAAATTTAAATTCTTTAATTATATCGGTTACATCATTATAGGCGACTCATAAATTAGTTGCGAGTATTTTTGCGATTGGAAATTCATTCTATGCACTGTTTTAACACACGCACACAAAAAATATATATATATATATATATATATATATATATGTAAAAAAAAAACAAACCAAAAAACAAAAAAAAAAAAATATATATATATATATATATATATATATATATATATATATATAAAAATTATGAAAAGACTAACTTGCCAGATATATTCACATTATTTAAATTTGAGTATAAGAAGAATGGGATCGTGTAAGCTTTATGGAGTAATTGAATGGCAGATAACTTTAATTTTATGACATTTTTCTTTCACACAAGTACCAATTAAGACAATTAAGGCAATACTGACAAAAATGTAATGAAGGTCAGAATTAGATTTGAAGACTATCGCAATGGCATCATCTACGATTTTATATTAATCAATTAAAGTTTTATTTCATAATTATCTCGATTAATTTTTGCTTGCTTCTTCTTCCGTTACGAGTCCGGCGACAAACTTAAGTAATCTGACAAGGCTGCTTAGCTAAATATAATGCCTTTATGTTTACACTGCTGCATATTATTTATTGAAGATAAGATAACAATTTCTTGTATTTCACTTTTATAAGATAAAATTACCAAGAACCGACGAGTCACAGGCTTTTCAACATTAATTTTAGCTTATTTAATGAAGATCCTTTTCTAACTCCAAGCGTTAAGCAAAATGTATTTTTCTGCGCCAAATGATCACATTTTGTTATAAAATTAAAAACCAATCAGTTTTATCCACGATATATTTATCAAAAACAAATATTCTAAAAATAGTATTGTATTTTAGTCACTGTCGAATTCTTAAATGCAAACTTTATACAAAAATTAATTATACTAATATAATTGGTTAACTTGCATTGGGCGCACTCAAACGAGGAAAAAATTCGTCTTTCTAATTTTACCTCATTACGCATTGTAACATAATTAATGTACTTCAAATTCCACTAAGTCCTTACGAAGGCACAAATTCCATGGGTTGTTGAGACCAAAGTTAGTTGAGCACTTGGACTACAATATTTCCTATTGATCGGTCGGTCTGTTCTTCAATGTCTCCAGCCGTATTGACTGCCATAACGAAAACTGGTTACCTACAGCGAGACTCTGGTCAAGCAAACGTTTGGCATGTAAACCAAAAATATTAGATATCTCAATTTTATCGACCCCAAAGGCTTCACTCAGCTAGCTCAGTAGGTAAAGTACAAGTTGCTACCATATTTACGGTCAAATAATTTATTTTTTAAATAAAAATTGCAACATGTACATCCTTAAAATGTAACATAATACATTTCTTCCTGAGTTAACAGACGTGTTTCAGCAACGTGGTATATTTAATTAGCAAGTGTTTTTGAATTCATTTTTACGTTGCCTAATCTATTGCATATATTTAAACGATAATTTTCAATCGCCTTAGCCTAACATTGATTCTTCACTTCATATACGACTGAGAAATTGCAAATTAGGCCTCTCAACTTTACGCGATTTTCCATTCAATCCATAAACATTATTCGCCTGTCGAAACTGCCTCGCATGTATGTATACATTTCTAGAGCTTAAATGCGTTCTTTTATGATGGGCATGTATTTTTAATTCTCCCCTCATATATATATATATATATATATATATATATATATATATATATATATTATGTGGGTAAATTTCGTCAATAAGAAATAAATGATAATCTTAAATTTTGTCAAATTATGTAGTAATACTTAAGGAAAATGTTTTAAACTCTCAAGAGAAAGAGAGTTATTTAATTGAAAAGCTGGTGAATTAGTAAGAAACGTTATTGAGTCATAATTTTAAATGATATGGGGAATAATGTGGAAATTGTGCTTAGCATTTATACCAGATGAAATAGTGTATCGATGTAGAAATCATAATTTACGGTATAAAGTATCTGATAACTCATCGTCTTAAAACTTCTTCTCCTTAATTAATCATAAATTATTCTCTAGGATCGATTTACAATTGTTGCAATTATCGATTCCGACCAAGCTTTGAACGCTGTCGTTCGCGATCATGTGAAACTCAGCATTTTTACTCTGGTGTCACTTACATCCATGATGTTATTTTTTTACATAATAATTATAGATTTACTGATAGATTTCCCTTGTTTTTACGACTTTACATCGATAGCGTTTTAAGATTATTCCCATTTATTTTTGTTTTCTGTCTCCAATGAACCAGTATCAAGATAAGAACTGTTAGTTCTTCCGTACACACATGCAGTCGGTCCTCACATATTCTTACCTTGTTTGAAAATATGGTTTTGCTAACAATGAAATTTAAACCTCCTGCTTCATTTGTTATTAATACAAGAGATTTCTCACATATGATTTCTTTTGCTTTCATAAATTCTCCCTCTCACTAAATTTATACACACAAAGTCACATATTCAATTTGTGTAATGTATTTCTATTCAATTAGTATGGCCGTTTGGCATAATACGCACTCAAGTTTCTATGCAATTAATGCGCTTAAAAACCTATTTTCCCATTAAATAGATGTTTTTTGTTTGTTAAAGCATACTAAGCAAACTGTATTTGAAAAAACGTACAGATTTTCTCCTCTGATTGTTTAAATACATGTACGTCCTTATGAAATTTTTCCTATGCAAACAATAGCAATTTGGAAAATGTCGGTTTTGTAAAATTATTTTTAATTGTGCATGAATACAAATGGAATTCGTACAATTTGTATACCTATTGACATATCTATTGATCATTTTAAAAGACTCAACGCTAATGGTTAAGACCAAACTCCGTTTATCGATATTTTCATCATTGTAGGTTCATTTTATGAAGCTAGGATAATCTACTCAATCTCTGCAGAATCAATATAAATAATAATGTTCATGTTTTAATTTAAAATGTACAGATTTGCTAGCGGATTTTTCGCAGTCAAAAAAATTCCGCAACTAGTTCTAATAAATTAATTCTTCAGAAAATAAAATATTTAAACGGTCCTACCAAATGATTTCACATTTTTAAAATTATCAGAGTTTAATTTATATTTTCTTGTCGGTAAAATTATTTTCCGAAATATTATTCAAAAATTAAAACAACCACGAAAACGGTAATTTCAAACGCCAAAATATACCACATACATAAATATAAACCAATATACCCTGTAATAATAAATATTATATAATAATATATTAGTAATATATTATTCAAATTCTTTTGGAATGCTACCCTTTATATACTCATAGTATCCTTTTTTAAACAACTAAATCTACGTTGCTTATTTTTCAGAAATTTCGGACGTCATATATTCTATGGTGCAAAAAATGTTAACTTAGCCATTTTGTAATGGTTTTGTAATGGCCTTTCTGAGGCAATCTCGAACTTTTGGCAAAATTAATTTTTATCATTTATCCAGACAAGTTATGCGCCATAATATTCTGTGTACATATAAATGGTCAATTCATCATTTACTCTGGAAGCCGATTCACTTGTCTAATTGTTGCAATATATCCACAACATAAATTCATATGTTACGAAAATGTATTGCAGTCTGACAAAAACTGAACGAAAAAACAAATGAAAATTAGGAATTTGAACTGCTTTAAGTAGGCATATCTTAATATTTAAATTACATTTGATCTAGTATAATTTTGTTTGAAAGAATTATTAGGAGATGGATTCTTTGTGGCGAAAGTATAAACTGTATCCACTCAACACATTAGTTTTTTGTCAGAAATCCTTTTAAAATCAGATATATTTGGCAATAAATATAGCTCATATGTTCGTACTAAAGAGTAAAATTCAAATTCAGAAAATTATTTATAATTAAAAACCAAATATAATAATTTTAAATTTAATAATTTAACCATAAATTAAATTGTTTAAATTTAAGCTTCAACTAACCAACCCAGTTCTTTATTATTAATCAGAAACCATGCCACTTGAGGACATGGTATTGAATTTAACATTTATATAATTAAATGGACATTGATTAAATCTGTATGGACGCCATGTAAGCTTTATTTTAAGGAAAAGCTAACAAAAAAATATAAGTTATTATAAAATTGAGAATCGTGTGTAGTGTACGGCAAGGTGGCACAGATTTTAAAGCATCAGATTACGAAGCAGACATGCCTAGGTTTGAGCCCTGTCCGCGTCAAATTCTGGACAGTTCGTTATGAGCTCCAAATAAGGAAGAAACCAGTCTACTGGATAAAATTTCTTTTCTACACTATACAATTTTTTGTCTTTCCTGACAAATATGTTCACATAATGGGACGATGTTGATATCAAAATCACAACCTTGCTTTAAATAAATATGTTCCCAATATCCGAATTTTTTGCGAACTGATTTCAATGAGAAGCCGAATTGAAAATTAGGATTGAACCTATTCAGTTTTAAACTTTTTTAGACTCAATTTTTGACGATATAAAATTGTGTATTACTGTTTCTTCTTCATACTAATGACGTAATTATTTATTTTAACTGAATTGTTTTTATGTGGTTTATTGTAATACTGTTTAACTCGAAATCTAAAAGCAATGTGAAATTTAATGGAGACTTACGTGTGCAAAAAAGATGTTGACAACCAGCGCGAAAACACCTCGTGATCCAGCTTTATTTATAGCAAAATAGACTCCAATTGTATGTTGTTGTTTAATATTAACACTTCACAAATACGTAAAACAACTTCGAACAATTTTCAAATATTGTGTATTAGGTTTTGCGCACCTAGTAACAAATTAGTTCAAATTGAACCAGAATGATAAACAAAAGTCAGCATGAAGAGAAGGTAGTATCTCATGTGCACATTCTTCGTATTATATTATTCGTATTATATTTGAACTAGTTTTGTTTCTGCATATATCTTAGCTCTGCTTAACAAACACTATCTAACTTTGATGCATAGCAAATTAAGTTTAGTTTCTGCAGATTTCCTATGATTGCTAAAGGAATAGCCAAATTATTGATTCAATGTTCAAAAAAAGTAATATAGGAAAATAATATTTATATAAATTTTGCCATATCTATGAAACGTCTAACCATATTAACTGCCTATCCATAATGAATCAGATAATTTCCACCTATTAACAATGAATAGTTTTAATTAATTCTTAATTGTTCCTTGGTCGCATAAGCATTAACTTCTGGTTCCTCGAAAACGACTGTCGTGTATTTAGTCAATCTGTTTGACATGAAAGTTCTTGTCTAATTTAATGGATCAACAAAAAACAACTGAATAACTTTACGATATATACGAAAGCAATTTAACGCCCAAAAAAGAAGAGGTTTCGAGGTTACATTTGCCATTCGTTTCGTAAATAGTTTTGTTATTTGATAGATACAATTATTCTAATCGAGTCATTATTTCGAACATCCAAATTCGCCTGAAATTCTGGTTATTTAAAGAAATTGTTTTATGAGTTTCCATAAGTACTGCTGGCAGAGTCATACGAAATATGCCTTACCAACAATATTGGAAACTAAATAATACGTCAATCCCGGGATGTTCGGAAAGGGCAAGTTAGGTATTTTGCAGGTTTGAAGGTTTACGGCAAATTGCGAAAATTTTATTCTCTCACTTGCGCCCTGTTTTAAATATTACATTTTACCTTCAAATTTATCAACATATGCATTTCTAAAATATTTTTATATATAGATAAATGTGAGGAATATGAAGAAAACTGGAATAATAACACAATATCGAGTTTTAACGTTTATTAATTTATTTTAAAAATATTTGATGATCCTCAAAATGTAATTTAAATCGCACATTCGACATTTTGGTTAGTTGCAGCATGAATGAAACTTATGTGATTTAAAGATTCATTTTTATTCAAACCGTTATAAAAATGTGTATATTGCAGTTTGATAAGAAATTTTAATGTATTTATAATGTTCGCCCAATTTTCTAGATGGCTTGATACATTGTAAAGAGATGATATTATTAACGTTTATTGTAACTGATAAAATAGTATAATAAAATTTATATTTCTTGTTATTTATAACTCCAGAAATGTGTGAAATCAATTATATTAATCACAGGCATCAAAATACTACATTAGCTAACGAAGACATCTGTTTGAAAATGTACGTCAAAATGTTAATTTTGTGGAGATGCTATATCTAATATTTTAAGAACTACTTGTCAAATAGAATAATTTAAGAAAGTATAATGTTTTTTGAAAGATATGCTTTCGCGACATGATTTACTTACAAAACCATTATATAAATTCATAGTATATAGCAAACTTGCGCTACCCTAATTTATTCGATGACGAAAGGCGTTCGCATGACGGTGATATTTTTTTGATTCTGTGCACATATTCAGTTCATTCTACCTGATTTATTGTAAAAAATGCACAATAAAACTATTGAATATTTCAGTTGCAATGACGTGTTCTGACGGCCATTTGCTGGTTTGTTACACACCTCATTGGAATGAGCCTTACGAAAACTTGTACGCCGACCTTATCTCAAGAAGAGCTGTTGTCCGATTAGCCACCTCTAGCCAGACGTCGCTGAGCGCTCTGGCAAACAGTCAACGAGATGCTAAAAAACTGGACAAACATTACGAAGGAAATGGTCAACATTCTTTGAAACTGATGCAAAGTCATTTGATGCGCAATGATACCGGCGAACTAGCTGATGCAACGATGTCCAAGTCATCAGCCGGTTCTTTTCCAACACCAGACAATATCGCGTCAGACGAGAAAGAGTGCGAGTTGTTGCCGTTACATCCAATTGGTTACATTCCCACGGGACACGTACTTGGAAGTGTCAACTTCGACGTTGTAAGCGCCTCGAATTCTATTTACAACCTGTTAGGCAACAACGTGCAAAATGCTACTTCATCAGCAACCGCGCCGATTGCCGACAGGTTTTGCCGAAAATTGGACCTGCTTACGCCACAAAAGTGCGGTGTGCGAACATACAATTTAAAGGTAAATAATATTATCATAAAAGAAACAATATTTAACGACCAACCTTGGAGTTTATGAAATTTTTTTGACAAATTATCTTTGTTTTCTGCGCCGCAGAGGCAGTAAACTGCATTCATATACTTAAATTACCAATTTTATATTGTTTATAATAGCTAAATATGATCACTATTCTTTATAATTGAATCAATAATATGATTGCTTCACATTTAACAAAATTAAAACGTTGTAGCCTAAAATGGTGAAAATATTTTGAGCCCAAAAATAATTTTACATGAAAATTGAATTATAGTTCAAATTAGTTCAATTAAACGGATAGCTTAAGCTACAGTTCATAGAATTGCGACATATATAGATATAAATGTGTACCGTCCTATTTTTACGCATACTATAGATAAATATATAGTGGCTAAACTGCGTAATACCGGCTCCAACTGATGAGTAGCCCGTAAGCATTAAACGAATGTGCACGGGATTATGCTTTTCGTTCATTCTGGCTTTAGTTAATCCTTGTGGTCATAATTGAACTAATTTGTTACTAGGTGCGCAACATCTAAAACATAGTTGCATATGTATTAGTTCTCCGCCACAAACAGTATCTAACTGTTATATATTTAATTGAATGATGTCATGATTACCACGAAATGTGATAACTGATATCGATCAAGGCCAGAGTGTATGGATTTACTGGAGTAGCAGGTGTTCAGAAATAGTTGTAATTCTCAATTTTGGTGAACTATAGCATACATTGAAATCCATCGTGTTGGTAACATGTACCGATTCGGCAACCATAGTGTTAGTACCATGAACATTTTCGGTACTATAATGTTGGTATCGGGTACTGACACAAAAGCCATAGTGTTGGTATCCTTTACAGACTTGGTATATATACTATATAGAGTGAGATAGCGTTGAAGTCGCATTGTCGAGACTTAATATGGGGTTAGCTTCACTCCTGCAGGGTTACACATTCGTATAGGAGATTGTACCGTCCTATTTTCCAACATTCCTCATCCAAATATATAGTGCGCGAATTCCGTAATACCGGCTCCTACTGATGAGTCGCCAGTAAGCACGAAACGAATGTGCATGAGATTATACTTTCCGTTGATGCTGTCTTTGGTTTATCCTTCTGGTCATATTTGAACCAATTTAACACTATAAGAACATACTTAAATTCATTATTTGGAAAAAATTCCGCCAACCAGAATTCTGGCTGATTTATTTTATTTTGTAAAGACAATCGCGAAATTGCACTATATTTATTATAAGCTTGAAAGTAAATATATTTTCTTATCTAATTATCGAAAAAACTAACGAATAGATGATCGACGCAAGACGTCTTAAAGTTGTCACTTGAATGAATTGTTCTTCCAAGTCGAAATTTGTGGCCAAACTAAACGTAAATTGGTCTAAAATCTTATTTTATTAGGAAATAATTCAATTTAATAAAGCTTGACGTGATTAAATCTGTTCCTGAAAATACGTTAACATTTAAAAAAGTTAGAATTCAAATAAAAAATTTTAAAAATTATAGAAATTTTTATAATTAGTGAAAAATAATAACTATTAATAAAATATAATAAAATAAGATTCTCGTCGTATGTAATTTGCTTCATTACAGGATAGCCTTATCAATTAGCAAAGGTTCATAGTAATAAAATAATTTTCACATTTGTATCAATCCAATAAATTTTATAAAAATGTATGCTAATAAGAAAATCACTTTAACGTTCGTATGTGTAACGACGACAAGTAATTTTATCAGATGCAATAAACATTCTTTCTAATTTTCTCCCAAATTAAATAAAAATGAAAATATTTATCTATTTTAGATAATACAAAGGAAACAAGGCACAGGAGAATTTAAATTCACTTACTGCTTCCATAAATCAGACTACAGCGTTTCAATGAATTTTTATCGCATTTATTGTATTGAGTTTGGTAATAGTGTTAAATTAAATATCTCCTAATTATATGTGCGTGGTTGTAATACAAGGATTTTATTACAGCATTAGCTTTATACTTATATATAAAATGCGGTGGAGTATTACGCAAACGGTCGCATTTAGCCTGCAAACTTTCAGTCAATAAAATATCCAACGTCCCAATATATACAATGTCTTAAATAAGCCTTATATCATTTTCGTGAACAGTATCTGTTTAAACATAAATATTCAGCTGTCAGTGATTTCTTTGGGAACACTTATCTGCATATTGTGCCATCAGTTCTTCGTTGGAGTAATACATCAAGAAAGGCTAGAGCAACATCCTTTTCAGACTAAATTTTAAATCCGAGATTGTGACTCTAATTACTGCGCTTCTGAGAAAATTCCCGACCTAACTTAGACTGTTCCCAATAATTAGGATACCGGGCTACTGGATGAATAACGTTTTCTGCATTATGCAATTTTTGTTTACTCTAACAAATGTATATTTTTATGGGATTGGTATTTATATCAAGATTACAAACTCGATATAATTAATTGTTATCATCGCCAGCGTAACCAATGATCGCTCAATTATATAAAGGTTCAATTCAATATCATTGCCCTAGGTAGCGGGGTTTCTCTTCTATTATAACAAATTAATGTTTGCTATTAGAGATCCTAAGTCTAAAGAGCTTCCGTATTAGCTCCACAAGAAGAAAAGTTTAACATATAATTTAAAGTTAGTATATATCTAAAAATTGAGTGTAGCGCGCTGCTATATGGCCGCGGTTCGAGCCAATGACTCTGAAGCAGATGTGCCCAAGTTTATGCCATGTGCGCGGTAAATTCTGAGCATAAAATAAAAAGTTCTCAATATGGACCAAATCGGTCCTTTGGATAAATAGCTTGGCCATTGAGGTAACTAACAATGTGTTTGCATCCGTTGTATTTAATTCTGCTCAGAATATTTCAGTTGCCAGTTTCGGAAAAATATTTTCAACGAAATGCATATCCTACGAAAAACTTGGCAGTAATTAACTATTAAATAACTAGATGTGTTATTACCTTAACTGAAATATACAACGTTTTGTTGACACTGAAATAAATATTATGGGATTTGTTTTTCTACCAAAAGCGAAACCTTTATTCTAGAAATTGTTAGCACCACTCGTACAAGAAATGATCGTTAAATTTCAGAAATTTATAATAACTCCTCCCTATGCAGTGTAATGTCTGCACTATAATGACAATTTAGATTGGCTAGGTGAAAATTGAAGCCTAGAGAAATGTCATATGTACACCATTTGAAATAGCCCCAATGTTGACCATATCGTTCCAAAGGATTAATGATTTTATTCAGTTTTTCTTCTGTTTTACTGCTCTGGAACAATATATTTTTTTGGAATATTTATGTGAGTGATTTATTTCTTTTCAATAAAATTAATTTATATATTCCATTTCTCCAGAAGATCAGTTGATATGACGGAGAGAACTCATTTCTACATAACATATAATTTGTTACATTTAAATGTTACCTCGAAATGCATATTTTGCGTATTATATTCCAAATATCCTACAATCATTGAGGACATATGTGATAAAATCTATCAGATTTTTTTATTATCCAGATATTTTTTGTTTTTAAATTGAATTGACTCAAATATATATCAAATATTAAATAATCGGCAGACCGGGCTTGTTCATGGCAAATACTTCTTTTACTTTGCGAGAAATTAATCGGTGCATTGGTGACTACAACCTGATTTTGAGAACACAAAAATATCTTTCATTTTTGCAAATATAAGTAAAACTTCCTGATGTCATTCTTTATCTTTGTGTTACAAGACGTATTTCAATGCTCCATAAACACTAAAGTCTACCGAGCGTCTCATTGCGATAGAATCCGACCGTTGATTTTGTGCATAATGAAAAAGATTTCTTGAAATATAAAACAGGACTGCAGATGGTTTTATATTTTTTTCCTTTATGTAAAGATTTAATACCATACATTTTCCTAATTGGAACATGATTGAACAGAGATGTCACATCCATAGACACCGTTGTAATTTGGAAAATTTTCTTTCTGAATCCCATTAACTAGTTCAATGTATCAGCATTCGAAATAAGTACTACTAGTTTACGCAAAGATTAAAATAAACATGTTAGAATTTTAACCAATTCATGGAGCACTCAATTGACTGTGGATACCATTAAACAACCAATGATTGCGCGGGTGGTGATAACAATTCCTTAAATCAAGTATTCGCGTTTCAAGTAAACACCAATCCTATTTACTTAACCAATCATCAAACAACAAAATATAACAAGTGCGTGCGACTCGCGGAAGTTTTTTAATGCCGTTTGATGAATAGTTAAATACAATGAGATTGGAGTTCCCTTCAAGCTCGCAAACATGATTTTATGTACCATGAATTCCATTCGCGCATTGGACACCTGCTTTTAAGTAATTCTGTAACACATGTTTCCGCATTATTTGGTTTTCACTTTAAATATAAGACTAAATTTAAAATATATTTTTTGCATATAAATTATACAATTTTGCAAAAGTACTTATTTATTGATTTTTTTCTTAATTGCGCTATTCTAATAATTCATAAAGAATTTATATGGAACTTCAGCACCTATCTCGTGTTCAGTAAGCTCGTTTATAACCAATTATTTATTCGGTGTGAGCGTGAATATAATTCTCATGCCCATGAGCACACTTTCTTCGAGCTAACTAGCGGCTTATCTTTTCAAGCCGACACTAGATAATACAATTAAACTATAAATGATTGCGCGAGTGGAGGTAAAAATTCTTTAAATTGTATATAATCAGTCGTCGAACATCATAACAAACTACCCTCAGTCACATGTACTGATTCATTTTAAACTTTTGTGCTCAATGATTGATTGCTTCAATGTGTTACCTATATATATATATATATATATATATATATATATATATATATATATATATATATATATATATATATTCATTGTACTCTTCCTATGTGCAAAAACAGAAAGAATTTTTTTATCAGATACAAGAAGCATTACTTACTCATCATCTCCTCAAATATCTACTAATGAACATATCTTTATATATAAATTGGAAAGCAAAAACAAGATAGAAATATGTGAACATAGAGAGAGTGTGAAGAAACGGAAACAATCAATTGCGTGGGAATTAAACATAAACAGACGTTTTACGGGCCAGAAAAGAAAACAGTCTACCTGAACATCCCATTTAAGGGGGATGCAGTTTCCCTAGTGTCACAAAAGAAATTTGAAGCAGCATTAAGAGGCACATTTAATGCAGCTAAACTACGAGTGTTATTTATGGTAACACACTTGCCTTTATCAGAAATTAAAGCCCTCAAAGTCGATATAAAATATTATTTGCCAATATAAATGCGCATGTTGTCGATTAACTTACGTAGGCTGATCGACCAGACGGTTAATTACTCAAATGATAGAACATTGCATCTTAAACGCCAGTTTTAAATAAAATATTAAATACACGTTAGCAATTGCGCAACACATATTTGTTCTCTAGACGTAACATTAAATCTAATTAATAAATCCGATAAAAAATATGAGGTAGTCACAAACGAAGCTTCATGAATAAAAAAATTGCAACCAGATTTATGCAACCAGAAGAAGCACGTTCAGGCATACAGCTTTAACTGGAGGTGATGCACGCATTTGATTTGTTTTATCCTTATTCACAATTTCGCCATGTTTAAATTTTTCTAACTCGTTTCGCCTTTCAATTTATATATAAATAGATGTTCATTTGTAGATAGGTAAAGAACTACGTAAAATTTTACCTGATTTTCGGATTGCGTACCGAAATATTTGAATCCACTGTCATCATGATGATTTTTGGTAAATGATTTTTCCCTGTCGCGCAACATGTTTCTTTTAAATCTTATTTATGTAAAATTTCGCCTAAATCGTTAACGGCAATTCTGATTCTTCCCGTCAAGTTTTAAGTGAGAGCAAAGACAAATGGAAATCGAATATATTGTTATAACCAACTTATCGCATTGGACTGAAAAATGATACTGAACAGGTTCTTGTCAGAAGCACCTTTTAGAGAACAAATTTGACGGATAATAAAGTGAATGCATTATAGTTTTTAAGACCCATGTGTAAAGTATTGTTATAAAAATTTTTAAATATTACATTATGCAAGAGATTATACTTTCCGCTCGTGCATTTTTTATCTACCTACATACCAAGCCTTATGGATAAACAAATTGCAGCTGGATTTATGCAAGCAGAAGAAGCATGTTCAAGCATTGAGCTTGAACTGGATGGAACGCACGCAATTGATTGGTTCCGTTTTTTTCGCACTCTCTCTATATTTACATTTTTCTATCATGTATTGCTTTCCAATTTATGTATAAAGACATGTTCATTAGTAGATACTTGAGGAGATAATGCGAAAGAAATGTTTTTTGTATCTGATAAAATTTCCTTTTTTTTGCACATAGGAAGGTACAAAGAATTTTATTAAAACTCGCATTTCAAAAGAATATATATATATATATATATATATATATATATATATATATAAACATGGATAAAGTGTGAAATATTATATTTTCTATTTTGTTTTGCTTTTAATTTATATATATGGCAAAAGCTGCAAAAATTTTATATTCATGATTGAATAGAAATTATGCAGCCGAAATTTCGTGTCAAGTCAATGTAGGCGTGACAACTAGAGTGGAGAAACTCATATCTAATTTAGCTTTCCATATATATATATATATATATATATATATATATATATATATGCATTGCGGTTTGATCCTCAACTCACAGTTTACCGATGTATCCTGACTATAGTCACGACATGTCGAAATGCATCAGTTCGTGTGACTAACCATTAGTTTTGCTATTTTTACACAATTGGTTAAATACAATGGGATTGGTGTTTACTTCAAGCATGTTAGCTATAATAAAAATAAAATAATTCAAAATGTTCATTCAAATCTTAACCACGGGCATTTTTATGGACAACTCAGTAAGTAATATTAAAACAAAAACGTGCGACACGCATGTTTACGTGGGATTATACAATCGTATTATACTTACATCCTTATTTTATCATCAGCGCCTGTATAAACTACATTTTTTCATATTTCACCATTAATATTATTATTATTATATATAAGCGTGTATGTGATTTATTCTCAAGCAATGATTTGTTCATATTAAATGAAATAGGACATTTCATTTTCATTTACTTATTTGGATTAGACTATTAAACTGGTTGATTCATTGAAAATGCAACAAGTCTAAAAGTTTATTATTTGAATGAATTTGATAGCCCGTATTCTAAACTGAAAATTGATACATTATAAAAAAACTAAAAAAGCAAATATCTTTATTTTATTAATTAATGAAAAAATACTTTTTTGACTTTGGCTTCGAGGATTTAGCGCAAAAGTAATACTTTGAACGCCTATTTCATAGATATGAAATTGCAAAATGTTTTTCAGCTATGCTTAAACTGGAGTACAACTGCCTTTCACATGTATTTTGACTGATCCGATATAATTTTGACCAACTTTCCGTATACTATATAGATCGATTTCTAGAAAATACAATTAAAAAATTAATTGATTGCGTGGGTGGTGGTAACAATTATTTAAATCAAGTTTGCGCGCTTGAAGTAAACACCAATCCAATTGTATTTAACCTGTCGTCACGCAACAACAAAAGTTCCGCAAGTCAGAACACACTGACGCTTTTAGACCTTCCTTGGTAATCATCAGAGTACGACGACAAACTGACTAGCGAGGATCAAACCGCATTGCATATATATGGAAAGAATAATTAGATATGCAGCGCTCACTTCTAGTAGTCTCGCATACTACTACTAATTTTGCTTTCCATATATATGCAATGCGGTTTGATCCTCGCTAGTCAATTTGCCATTATACTCTGATGATTATCAAGGAAGGATGAAACGCATCAGTGCGTTGCATCTGACGGTAGTTTTGCTATTTTGTTAGACCACAGGTTAAATGCAATGGGATTGGTGTTTAATTCTAGCTCGCACACTTGATTAAAAAAATTGTGACCACCACCCGCGCAATCAATTATTGTTTAATTGTATTGTCTATATTTATGTGTGTGGCGAAAGCTACAAACAGCTAATGTTCGTGACTGCATAGGTATTGTGTAGCCGACATTTCCAGTCTCGTACACTCTATGCCAGACTTTTAGAGGTGAGAGCCGCATATCTAATATTGCATTCCATATATGTGCAATGCGGTTTGATCCTCGCTAGTCAGTTTGCCATCGTTCTCTAATGATTATCATGGAAGGTAGAAACGCGTCAGTGCGTTGCGACTGGCGGTAGTTTTTTATGTTATTCGACGTGTGGTGACACGCAATATGATTTCTAAAAGAATTCGGTTTATGAAGAATTATTTAAAAGGATAATTTATTATAATTATTATCTCAAATTATCCTGTGTAATATGACGACCAATGTTATTTTAGCATGGAAAATTTCTCTACGAAGCGATACTCGAAGTAATGATTGACCGACGGGTACGAAATCAGGGCCGAGATCTTCGTTTCTCTCTTAGCTGTGTCAGCAATATTCCAAAGCGTCAATCGCCAATTATTAGGCCAGAAAAGCAGGCTCTGATTGGCTCAAAGCCGATGCAGTCGGAAAATGTCATCGCAAAAAAACAAAAGTAAGCTAAGTTACCATTTGATTAAAAGATATCGATTAACGCCTAAAATAATTTTTTTTAAGCGTAATCAGCATTTTATTACTATTAATGGAAGCTAGATTAAGGTTAAGAAATTAATTTGATAAAATAAAGAATAATTAGAACGATTTTCAAACCAGTGAGCACATTCTGGAAAGAGATAAAAGTACACTAGCACTTCGGATTATGATTTGGTTATAGAATGAAATTCGGCCCTCGCTTATAGGTCGCTTAATGAATACCTATTTTCCTAGCTTATTTACAAATATTTGTAATAATAATAATAATAATAATAATAATAATAACAATAATATATATACTGTAAACGCTAACATTTACCAAGTTAACGCGACATTTAAATGGATACCGAAGGAAGGCTCCTACGCAGGAAGTGGTGTCTGACTGCAGTAATTGTAAAACAGTTCTAGTTGCATTCATTATGTTATTTAAATATTTGAATTAGACATGATGTTCCAGCTAACTAAATCGATCGTACATCACCCGAGACATGACGTTAGCTACAGTAAAAAGCAAACCTTGAAGGTTTATGATGAGGTCTTAGCAGCTATTTTTAACAAACGGAGGCGTAAACTTAGCTTAACTCTCCGTATTGCAAAATACCAAATGCGATAGACTCAGGTAACATAATTTCTTTTCCTCAAACGTTTATTTGCATATTCTCAGACTGCGTTTAAATAAGCCACATAAGACATTAAAATGGACTAAATAAAGCTTATACAAAATTTTATTTATAAAAATGTCCACACTGCATAGTAGAATGAAACCGAAGCTACAATTTAAAAGAAAAAATTTCACCTTGATAACGGTAAACCTCTTAAGTCCAGGAATTAACCACAAAAACTCTTTTTTTATTTTGGCGAAGAATCGTAGATTAATAAGGATCCACCCAGCAAGTCCTTTTAAAAGTATTCGTCAAATAAATATACCAAAGTGCATGTGTTTTACCACATTATTAAGTTCATTATCACACGAAGAACAACTATGACGTTATTATTAGCCGGTAAGTGTGGTTACGTCTTGTTCTATTATTGTCGCCGTGATGTTTACCTAAACCTTACGATGCCAATACGCAACTTTTTATTATTATTTCGGCTCAAACTTCATGAACGTTCTTTCGTTTGTTAAAACGGTACTGTTGAACAACAAATAAAACATCAAAGTACCTCATTAAGACTTCAAGATACAGTTCCAAACTGAGCGTATGATGTAATACAGATTTATACAGCAGATAACCATTTAAGGTACTAGAAAATGTAACGAATTTTTCAATCACAGTATAGTGAATACATACCATATTAATGATAATTTTAATAAATAAATATTATTTGCCAGATAGTATTTGGATTTCATATAGTTAATAGCAAGATTTGTTAAATATCTGTAAGTTAAATATGGAATAATTCAAAAGTTTTCTTGCTGAACAAAAGGAAATAGTAAACACAACTGACTACAGAACACATTATTGAGGTAGCGATTATATAAATTGCATTACCCTATATCACACTCAGGAACACAACTTGTAAAAGGAATAAAAATTAAATGGCTTGAGACGGGGTTAATCATTAGCCATATTTCATAAATTTAAGTCAAATTAGTAGTACTCAAAACAATTTGGCCACTTGAAATCAATGAAAATAGGTCTAGAAATTATAGGTATATAACATACCAAAGAGTAAGTTTTTCTAATTTTATTTTTAAGGACTGTTTGATTGACATATCATATTTTGCTTTTGTGTTGAAGCTCTTCAAGGTTTCTCGGATGCTAGGTGTTTTCTTTTAGGGATATAACATCAACCGTCTTACGCATAAGAATCTCAGAAGACACCAATGGCATAGTGTATTATTACCTGTCTCTAACAAATTTTAGTATATTAACATTTTCTAAATATAAAGCATACATTCTGGCATGTCACATGAGGTGGACAAGACTGTTCAATGACTATCACGAATTATTTCTGAAGGCTGTTGTATTAATGAATTCACGCAGTCACTTTACATCTCTATTGATTTCAATATTAAAGAATTTGTTATTCCAATATAACTATCTTAATCGTTCTAGTTGATTTGAATAAAATGCTTCAGTGTTCAATTTTATTAATTAAACAGTTAAGTCCTAGACCAGATTCATATTTAAAAATATATTTATTATTCCTCAATCAAAAAATTTCTAATGTTTCCCTCCTAATGCATCATTTCTATTCCTCATATGCGATAAATATAATTCATACAAATTTAGACAATAATCAAAATTTTAAACATTTTAATAAATTAATTGGACAGAAATTACTATAAACTAGGAATCGGGAATCACTTTTTCGTGTAAATCTTTCGCTTTATATAGGGTTCATGGACTCGGCATGGTTCCAAATTGCCTTGATTTATCTAGATGACAAATCCATGTTTCTCTTGTTTCGTAATCTAAGCCATTTTAGTGCAAGTGGGTATCAAGGGAATTATGATTCGAATTTCCACAGTGTTTATCATAAAAATTATTTAGAATTTTGCCATCTACCTTGATTCCACTGGATCGCACGTGCACCAATATGCTAGTACAATAATATCAACCAGATTTAAGTTAATGCTCTTAATGATAAAGTATTAGGTTATTTGTTAATTAATGAAACTATTCCAGATGTCGTACTCGATTTCGTCGACAATACCCAATCCCGGTAAATTGAAACATTTGCGAATTCAAAAGATACGGCCTGTATTAATATATATTTATACATTTACTGAATATTAACACGGGCACATTTGGAACGAAACAGCGGGTAATGCCAAAACTATTCACAAAAAAGATTTTGCACCATTTAGATAATTAATGCAGGGCTTCATTTTTAATGCAGGTTTAAACTACAAAACACATACAGCCGTCTCTCTTCAGATTTAATATTACCAAAAATTTTCAATTTTCGTGAAGTAAGCTCTAAAATCGATTTGGTTTTAAGATAGCTTGCACATTAGCATTATACACCAGAAAATATGAAGATAACATGAAGTGAATTACAGCAAACTCTTCAATAAAATTCAGTTCACAATTTTTTTCGATTATTTCATTTATCACAGTTTATTTGCACCTAATAGTCATAGCTGTTTACAATATCATATGATGATTGATTTTCAACAATTACGAAATCCGCATTGTCTAAATGTGAATTTAGAAGGCAATGTAGCCTACTATTTACGCAGTTCTGCCATGGTGCCAGTTGTTTCTCATCTAAAATGTACGTCAATTAACGTCTTTATCAGTCTGCTAGCCGTACACATGCATATCATAAAAAAGCAATAGTCGCTGTACAATGTCAGGGATCTGACATTTTACATTAATTATAAGCGAGCGTTTTGTTGAAAAACAAACGTCATAATTGTTTTAGACGTTTGAGTAGTCCAATGTTTTTAATTCTACTCCTATTTATTCCGCTTCGTGTGTCTTATTTCTATGCTAAGAGAAAGCAATGTTTAAAACATTCGCATTAGCAAGCACTTTGAGTGAACGATTCACTGAAATACAAATAAATTATGAAATACAGAAAACGACAGTAATCTCATACTCACTGAAAACACAATTGATATTTATTTATTTTTTAATGTGGACACGCCTTCTGGTACAATCGTTAGAAGAATTTAAAACCCGCCAATATTTAGGTGACGCATATCAAAAACAATTTTATGAAAATGAGAACTAGCTACAAAATGTTCTTTTAATTCTTCTAAGTAAACATGAATTCAAACAAAAATAGTGCTACAGGATATTAAACATCCATTTAATTTAACGAGTTAATACAAAAGTTTACGTAATCAATGTAAGTAATTAAATTTAAATATTTTGTAAAAAAATAGGTCTAGGTATCGGTGTGCTGGTTAATTCTACGAGATGTTAAATGGAGAATCAGGTACTTCATATGTGAGATACTTTCGCATTTTGTGCAATATCAATAATCCTGAATAAATATTTTCCACTTGGTATGGCGAAGGAGTTCTTTCGCTTCATATAATATATTTTTCCCTAATACATGTGTGTTATTATTATAAAAATGAGAAAGTCAGTTTTGTTCAGCTGCAGTACTTAAATTGTGATGATTATACCAAGAAGTCGATGCTGGTTACCTACACAGCTGAATAAACATTTTCGACATGGTATGGATAAGGAGTTCTTTTTGTGATAGTGTGGAGGTCTGAATTTTGAAACGTGCGCTAAAATTCCTATAGTACATCAAACATGTTGAAATTGCAAACGTTGATATTAAAATGTCGCATGTGCATTGTGAACAAATTACCTTATTATTTATTCTCATCATTTGTATGTAAATTTCATGTACATTAATGATTACTAGATTTTTTTAAATTACAAATTGGTAGTGCTTTCAAAGGTAATGAGAACTTAGTTTATATCAGTCGTAATAAAACAATTCAAACGTTTAAAACCTGTTGGGATTTTTTAAATTAGGCTTGATTTTTCAGATGTACATTTCGTCTTGGTTATAATATTTCGTAGTGCAAAATGATTGTTCAAGGAAGATGCTTCACAGGACAGGATTTGACCTGAAACTTACATATTAACTAGCAAAATATGAAAATACTCTTCTTCTTAGCACAGCATCTTAATTTTGGAAACTAAAATATTGAAACTTATAAACAATGATTAATAAGATCTTAAACGGTAATCTTGGTCTGCGCAATGACAATAATATCTGAATTTCAACTTGCGAGTGACATTTATTATCAAATAAAACTGTCTAAAAATGGAAAACTTGCGCTGAAATATTTTTTATTTCTCCAAGACACATTTTGTTTGACAATTGCTCTGCAGTATGGAGAAGAACGAAATTAATTTTTACTAGGCATGTAGTACCCAATGCTCAATTAAATATAGAGGAAGTTTGATTAGATGATTCCCTCTAAGCCACTGTCTCCGAATTGTGCGTTTACGTTTTGCACCACTGGTAATATTATTTTTAATTAGAGAGAGGACAATTGTTACTCTATTCTATTTCACGGCTTGTTTTGGACGGCACTAACTAACAGGTAAAAACTACGTTTGAATGACAGCCAAAGAGCATGCAGCGATTTTGTCAGAAAAATATTTTGAACTGGATATGCATGTAGAAGTTTTCTGTTTACAAGCATCGATAAAGTTTACGCAAATAATGATAGTGACACTGTATGTATCATGCACCAGGCTGACATTTTTGCTTAAATATACATATAATTGTGTACGCTAAATCGGCATTTACATACTGCTGCTTTACAACTAACGAAGCATACTCTTACTCGGTATCATGCAAACATAGTAATCGAGACACGTTTGTTCATTTATAATGTGGACGGATGATTCTGAATTAAAGGTTTCCTTTCCTTTGTTGGTTTCCAACCCATGGTTTACGAGCGCCGTTTACCAAGAGCAAATTTGTCGAGAGAGCGTGTTAAAATTTGCCTCAAGCTGATAAGCATTTTTCTTTGCATCTGGCACGCTTGTTCTCATTTCGTTATTACTCATCAAACACTGACTTAATTTTTGTATAAAAATTGACGTCGAGGCTTCTCATATTGTATAATGTTTGTATTCCGATTTCAGCCACAAGACCCTTTTCCATTGTCGGCATGACAAACTGCAACTTGCCCGTCGAAGGACCGTACAATATTATGGCTTCTGTCTCTATACTCATTTGGCTGTACACTTAGATTTATGGTCATTTCAAACTGTCTCAAAAGAATTGAATGCAGTAAAATCATATAACGCATATAGAGCCTTTTTAATTTGATTTGTTGTCTATTAACGTATCTAGTCTCAATGTGGACAGTAGTTGTGTCGAAATGGAGATAAGATATTACAAGTTATTTGCTAGGCATTATATACTTGGTGATGGAGTTAGGATTAAAAAAAATGAAAAAAAGTGAAATAAATTGGCTAAAACCAGTGCGCAGAATAATTTTACTTCTTAAGTTTCTGACTTCTCAGTTTAGTTAATACCTACGCAAAAATGAAAGAAATATAGATATATTTCAATTCAACTTGAATTAATTAAAATAAGAATCACTGATGCATTTTATCTTGAACTGCTATGTAACATGCACTGTAGATCAGGTATCGTAGTTGGTCGGCGAGTACATGTTAATTGCATTGTTCATTAAGTTATTGTTCCAAAAAATGGAGACACTTATGCAAGCGAGGTTCTTCTAGCTCTTCAGTTAATAATGCGAGTTATATCGCTTCAAATGTAGAAAATTCAGAAGACACTATTATACAAGCATTCTGTCCTTTATGAAAGAACTCAGATTTCAAAATTACACAAAATCGTCCATGCATATTTTCTTTGCAGATAAAAGAACTGAATAGACTGTGAACAACGCATACATATCCTCCGTATTTAGCCTCCTACTTTATTAGTTGTGACCACATTTAATCTATCGATTATCTTGACACCGTTCGCATAACACCTGCAATGCTGTATGCAAAATGGAAACTGCGTTCTTATAAGACCACGATACTCAAGGTACAATGATCTAACTGTATACACTTAATAATTTACCGTGGGGCCTTTAGCTTCATACAATATATTTTTCCCTAATACATGTGTGTTACTAATATAAAAATGAGAAAGTAGGTTTTGTTTAGCTGCAGTACTTAAATTGTGATGATTATACCAAGAAGTCGATTTCGTTTACCTACACAGCTAATGTGTCGAGGATTAAATGTAGCAGTTAGCAATAATCTTTGTATTATTCTTAGTATTTGTTTGTTAATTAAATATTTAATATACAAATAAATACACACCGTCAATTATTCATGCACCAATAAAATAAGACTGCCCTAAATTTCCAACTAGCCAGACCAATTTCTCATTAAAGAACAGACATCACGCCATCACAGAAAGTGATATTGAATTAATTTTTTTAATAATTAAATTAACATTGGTTTTGCAGGCGCGATAAAAATTATTTAAATCAAGGTTGCAAATCCTAATGGAAAAACCAGTCCAATTATTTGCAAACATTTGCTTGTAAAATCCAAAAATTTTATAATGTAGAAAATATAATTCATCTAGTAAACCGATTTTGTATTTATCGGGAACTCTTCACCTGCTTTTCAGAATTTGCCACGGACAGGGATCGAGCCTGCACACGTCTAATTCGAAATCCTTTCTTGCTGCCACTAAGCCACACTACTGCGCGCTGCACACATTGTGCAGTTTTATACAAAATAATATGGAATCCATGCAGACCTAAAGTACTAACTAACCACCCTTAATCTGGCATTATAGAATAGACACTGCGCTACCGGACGATTCTTAATTATCTCTACATATAATACTGCTGGTATTTACATCAAGATTGCAAACTTGATTTAAGGAAATTTTATCACCTTCTGCGCTACCAATGTTCGCTTAATTATAGAAGTGCTATGCATGACAAACAGATTACTACTTAATATATAAATAGTTATTTATTTTTTTAAACACGGCTTTCTTGTATCAATTGCTCAATTTATTCATAAACCGTATAAATATACATCGCTTCTCATTCTAATTTCAATCTTCCGCACATGCATAGTTTATATATGAGTGAACGCTGTTGTACAATTGCAGGTACATTTACCTCTACAAATTTTAATTGAGTATACAACAGTTTTGTTCTCTGTAGGTTCAAAATACTTTATTGAATTTTTGCGAGATCGTACAAAACTGTGATCGAAATTAACAAATATAGCATAAAAAGAACATCAACAGTAAATTCTTTAATTATGCTTTCAAAACGTATACTAATACAGTGGATTTCGGTTGCCAATGAAAAGTTTGGTGTCTGTTTTCTTTTGAAAATGACAACTAATCAGATCGAAGATAGATCTCAATGGCAAAAACGATATCATGCATTCGAAACACTCAATTGCGCCTAAGGAATAAATTGAAGTCTACCAAAGTTGGACGGCAAAATATTGCGTAATATATTTTTTTCATTTCATTTATGATTGTTGTAAAAACTCTCACGTGTCTGTATAATTTTCCTTTTTGCGATTTATGAGATAATGGAATACTTTATATCTCAGTTGAAATGAAAAAAAGACTATGATTTTATCTGATGCTCTGAATTAATATGAAGCAAAACTTCAATAATCCCTTCCAATCTGCCATTAATAATAAATATTAGCATGCTTTTCTGCAAACTTCTATCCATTTAAGACGGTGACTTATTTGTTTTTCTGCGGTTTTCATGAAGTTTATTGCATGTAAATTTAGTTGACCAGGATTTATTAAAAATTATGCGGGGTCGAAGTGGACTTAACATATAGCGATTTAAAAGAAACGCCACACTATATTTTATATATGAATGATATTAACATGGTAACAAAACGAAATTACGTATAAAAAAAATCAAAATTTGACGAAAGCCATAAATTTTCATTTTTCATATTTAATTGAACTTCGCTATGAAATGAACACTATTTGTCATTTGTTGCTGGACTTGCATACTGCGAGAGATGTTCACCAGTAAAATTATTTGCATAAATATTTTTCGGCATTAACCAAAATTAGCTTATAACAGCTGAATGCAGCTAGGATAAGACGTAAGTTTTTAAATTCTGCTTTGATTTCCTAATTTAAAAAAATTAATAAAGATATGTTAGATGTAGAATTACGATACTGCTATAATTCGTCAATCGGAATACTTTCATTGATAAGAATTGTTTCGTGCATATTTTATGAAGGAAACTAAATGTTGTGAAAAGGAAACCATTCTAATCTAACTTATCACGTATTTCGAGAAGACATAATAAATTAGCTGTCTTTATTTGGTTTCAATAGAATACATTTAATCTTCTTGTCTTTAAGTTTACAAGATCAAATCAAACATTTTCACATTAGGAAGGTATATTAATATGAAGTTAAGTCAATAGTTATGAGTGAAGCACTAGTAAGTGTAGGAGTTTAAGTTATTTTTGTACAAAATTATGCAAAAGAAATATTGTTTGGTTGCTACTTCCGGGTCATGAAATGTCCTATTGTTAAGCTCACAAAATTCAATATTGAAAACACGCATTATGCTATTCCATACTTTTGCAATTTTTTCGTATAGGATATTTTGTATTTTTCAGTGCTTCCCTTATTCAGTTATGATAAACTTTAAATAAAACGTATTAAGATTATTTTGAATGTAATATCTTACGTTTACTAGGGTATTAGATTTTCAGACCTACTCAGAATAATTTACTTTATTTTATCATTTCATCTTTCTAGTGTGTCTTCTTTGGATCGAACTGCATTGCATATTCTATTAATTTTTTCTCATTTGATACCTTTTGGGTAAAATAAATCAGGTAATAATTTAATCTAGCACACTAAAAGAATTTACCCATTGTCTATTAGCATCATAATTCAAATCACCTTGATTCGCAAAAAATACCACAATAGAAATTCAAATACAAATAAATGTCGCGTATTGTATCATAATTTCATTATACAGTATTTCTAAACCTCAACTTTAAAATTTGTCATTTCCTGTTCGCGAGAACAGAACTCTATTGCAATACCAAATACATTTTGTGGTCATTTAAATGCACACAGTGTGGAACATTTAACTGGAAGCGAGAAACGTACATGCAGAGACTTTACAATAAAATTATGCTTAAATACAAAATTTACTTGTAAATTTAATTTATTAATAAAAAGTGACTGAAATAGAAATTTAAATTTAGTAGGTATATCTGTCATTGAAATTCAAAAAGATGAAGGAATATTCGAGTGACTGTGGCCTTTTTTAATTTTCTTCCCGTGAATTATGCATTTTTTACATTTTTATTTGATTTTTTCAACCAAATACCTAGTGTAACATGTTTCACACTATAGCAGGTTTACGTAGCTCAAAAATAAGTGAAAGAAATGCTAATTAAAGATATAAATAAATTTAAATATTGTTTTCAGAAACTACTGAACGATTTCATACTTAGTATCAAGTTAGTATGATATTTTATGTTGAGCGATGCCTAATCTTACAGCAACCAATTTGATGAAACAATGGATCGTCAAATCTGGCTTAAATATGAACTGCCTCTAAGGAAGTTTTTCCATACGAATTAAGCCATTGAAATTCGATGCACGATTCAGTCATTTCGAAGTGGTGCTTAAAATTTCTATCTACATTCAATTGGCTTTCGGTGCAATAACCTGGTAAATGCCTTAAGCTAAGCTCTTTTCGCAACTCAATGCTTTCTTAGAAGTATGCCCATGAAAAATATCCATTTTCGATTTTTCTTTCGAGTAAGCCATAATTTAAATTTTTTCAAAAATTGCGCATATACAATTCTATTAAAATCAACTTCTTAATAAAATAGCGGAGCTGAACAATTCTGACTAAGGTGGTAAATGCTTGAAGAAATCTGAATATTTTATAATGATATAAATTAAATGCATTAACGTTAATTTGATTAACCAATTTAATGCTTAAGAATAATCAATTCACATGATCAAGTCGAGAATCAAAATTTTGTTGGATTGATTTTTTCCATTCATTGCCAAATAAATTTTTATTGTCAGATGTTTGATCAGAATACATAATTTTTTCTTGTTGTTATATAGGTTTTAAGCACTTAGATTGTGTGCAGTAATTAGTCACTATTGATGATGTGAATACTTGACCATACTCTGATTTATTTTCATTTTAAACTTTACCGACAGACAAGTTCATGCAATAGAAATTGTGAAATGTTGAATCTCTTTGCGGAGTGCTGTCCTCCTTATTGTTGTGGATTTGATGAATTTTCTTGTGGGGACAATTATAGCATTCTTAGGCCGGTAAAATCTTGAATGTTCATTTTTCAGGTGCTGTGATTGTGAACTCGATTGATGGTTTCTCACTTGTCCCTACTTTTTAAGCCTTCCATCAGCTGATTTTCTGAAATTGACGTTGGAACACGATTTTCCATTCGTTTTCCGAATTTTCGAGACTTCATTTCCAGTCCCATCTTCAGGGTTGACACAATACGCACAGGAATAAAACACATTTGCCACAAGTTGTGTTTTATTCCTGTGCGTATTGTGTCAACCCTGAAGATGGGACTGGAAATTAAGTCTTGAAAATTCTTAAAATTAACAATGAAAAATCGTGTTCTAACGTCATTTTCAGATAATCAGCTGATGAAAGGCTTAAAAATGTAGGGACAAGTGAGAACCCATCAATCGAGGTCAATAATCAGAGCACCTGAAAATGATCAAAATTCAAGATTTTACTGACCTAAGAATGCTATCAATTGTGCCGCACAAGAAAAATGCGGTCAAATCCACAACTGAAATTGTTTTTTTGTGGTCCATTTAAGCCTAAAGTGGCTATCTATAACAAATTATCGCTGATTATAAGATTTCAAGACTCGAGGTTAGATTTAGCTTAGGGTTAAATATGTTTAACGCTTACAAAGCTAATAAAAATAGATAATTTCTATTATCCCACATTCTTGACCAAAATATATAGTGGTTAAAGGGCATAATACCGGCTCCTACTGATGAGTCGCCAGTAAGCACGAAACGAATGTGCATATGAGATTATACTTTCCGTTCATGCTACCTTTGGTTTATCCTTCTGGTCACAACTGAACTAATTTGTAACTAGGTTCGCAACACCTAATACATGCTTGCATATATATTAGTTCTCCGCAACAAACAGTATTTAATTCTGAATGAAACTGGAATGGAAATTTCGTTTTTAGTGGTTTTAAAAATTATATTTATAATTTAATGACACGATATCAAGGAAAACGTCTACTTAGGTCATTTAGTTACGGTCACTCTGAATAGAACATAATTTTATCCGGAAATCTTGGCCGCATGCACCAGATTATGTTTTTCAAGACACGAAATTGATTAACTCTTTTATTTTAACATAGGTCTGAAAGTTCAGAATCGCGGGCAGATGTCACAGGTGTGACTCTTGGTCTGCGTCTACTGGACGAGAACAATAATGAAGTGACAAGTATCCACGAAGGCGCGCAATTGCGGTTCGATATTTATCTCTTAGATAAGACTGGTAAGTGGGGCGTGCATACCAATCTTATACATTTATTTGCAAAAGTAGTAATAAAACGATTTCGATAGATTAACATACATTTGCTGAAATAAACAAGGACAAATTTATCGATACGTTGCATTGAGCACAGCATAGTTTATCTACATTTGAATAGCGTCGTTTGAAATAAATTACGATTAAATACGCCAATAAAAAATCAACAGAAACAAATATTTGAAATCATGCCATATTACCGTAATATCTACTTTAAATTAGCTTGCAAATGCTCTGCTTTGATTTTACTCATTTTAAACTTTTAGTTTTGCGTATTAATATATAAGCTTATCTTATTATATCACCATCATTTTTATTTCACTTCTCTCACACTCTCTCCCTTTCTCTCTCTCTCTCTCTCTCTCTCTCTCTCTATATATATATATATATATATATATATATATATATATATATATATATATATATGTATCAGAAATGTCATATTATGGAAATTATTAAGTTTTATTTTAAATATTTTTATTTCGTTTTAAACAATGTTTTATATAAAATTAAATCAACCTTCTAGAGAACCTTTGTCATTATTGGCAAAATTATATTTAGAAATCAGGGGTGTTGGAGGCCCAAAAAATTCTTGATTGTAGCGAATTAATATATATTTATTCAAACCGAAGGAATAGAAGTATAAGTCAAAGTTTGCATGAACAAAAATATTATCTCATGTATCAACGCGTTCCATGCTTACTGGGCACTCCTAAGTACATGTCATCACTATGTCTCAAGCCATCTCTATATTTGGAAAATACATGTTTCACAGTTGGGTGGTCCAATCTCTCAAGCGAATGATGTTTAAAGCAGTAGTATTGTCAACTTCATATCAAGTTTGCAGCATTACGAGTTGAAAGTGAGTTCAAAGTAGACGTACAAATACGGCGTTCAACATTCCCAAATAACTTGGCTAAATATTCACTATGATTTAGGCGTGACGACGACTCCAATAGTTGAGTCGCCAGCAAGCACGGGACGGTGTGGTAAAGAGATTATACCCATTCTTCGCGCGGATTTCAGAGTTTAATTCTATTCCTATCCAAACTTATATATTTATAGGTATACAATAACTAATACTTAATCAGGAATTATGAAATTTATTTGTTTTTCAATCTTGTAGTCGAGTCTAGTTTAAAATAGATGGTATATCGCCTGTGATACAATTAAATGCGACAATATCGTGGCGCAAAAGGTATACTTTACAGTCTGGAGTACTAACTGACATTGTCTCCGGGACTACCATCGTTATTCGTGTTTAATAATCAGTCATCTACTCTGGAATAAACAATGGTTTTCACTACTTTATTAATGTCTACCATTTAATATCTGCCAAAATTGTTCGTTAATTTTGTTTCTAGTTATATATCCATTTATTTTTTTATACAATCATTCATTGCGCGGGTTTTGGTACCAATTCTTTAAATCAAGTTTTAGAGTTTGAAGTAAGCACCAAACCCATTTTATTAAACAAGTCGTCGAACAAAAGAGCTAAGCTACCGTCAATAAGACGTAGGGATGCGTATGGAACTTCCATAATCAAAAGCAGAATACGACGGAAAACTGACTAGCGGAAAGCAAACCGCAATGCATATATATGGAAAGTGAAATTATGTAGGAGGATAGCACCACATGTAGACTTGCATACATTGAACGTAACTGGAAATGTCTGATGAATAATTTCTATGTGGTCAGAAACATTAACTTTTTTGCAGCTTTCGTCAAGTATGCATAGGTAATACAAGAAAACAATCATTGATTACGCGGGTGGTGGTAACAATTATTTCAAACAAGTTGCGAGCTTGCAGTAGGCACTTATCCCATTTTATTTAAGTTGCTGTTCGTTGACTGGTTAAATTAATTAGGATCGTTGCTTACTTCTGGCTCGCAAACGTGATTTGAAGAAATTTTTGTGTGTACTGTCATATATATATACTTATATTTCTTCAGGTATTTCTTTAAAACTGAAGAATTTTGGAGATTTTTTTCCTGCATGAAATCTGGTTTTCTTTTGACAAAAGGTTACACTTGAAATAATAAGGTTTCTCATAAATTATGATTTAAGCAGAAAGACTGTCTTAAATTTCCACCCAGGATTCGGTAATTTGCTTCATGATTACGTAAGAATTTTGCATTTTTGCAGTTTTCTTCCACTGAAAGCGTCATGAAATTTCACATCAAGTGAATATATATATTTTTAAATATTCATAAGAATGCTTAAAATTTATTGTTTATTTATAAATATTCGCGTCAAGCAAGGGCAATCTTTGATAAGTATGGAAGTATATTGGCAGCATATATATATATATATATATATATATATATATCATGTATCCATATATATGTATATATATATATATATATATATAATATATATGAGAACACAACGACCTTCCCCTCTCAGAGTGACTAAAAGCACAGTTTCCATCAATGCAGGTGAGTTGTGTTCAACACAACAAAACGTCTGTAACTATCTTTATCTGTATACAAATTTCAATGTACCTGAAACGCTCAGTATATCGGAAGTCCAAAAAAGAGGCTTGCAACTATAATAAATCAGCATGTCCTTCAAAAACTTTTAAAGAGGGGTGCAGCTCATGCAGAAAATCAGCATTTTGCAAACATGTACTACTCACAGGTCATGCTGTTCCCAGTAACATTTTTTCAGTTATGTACAAAACAAAAACGAAAAAAAGCGTTTGGCTTTTGAAGCTATTGAAATTAATAATCTGAACCCCTGCTTAAACGTGCAGAAAGTAATTCAAAAAGAAGTTAAATTGTACTGGAACGAAAACAAATCTAACGGAACTTCAAAAATAGGCTAAGTACCGCAAAAAAAGACACACCTGTCCATTATGGACACACTCAAAATGAAATTGATGACACAACATATGACGTTACGTAAAATGAGTGGTCTAAATTGCGCAAAACAAAGACAAACATAGCTAAGAGGGGATTGGTTACGACAAATATAAAGTTGGGATTGGATGAACGAATATATTAACGAATCCAGAATAATGGCTGTAGATACTGGCAGAAATAAGATTTATTAATAAATGTTATTCCATGGAATAAAGGTTGTGTTCTCATATATATATATATATATATATATATATATATATATATATATATATATATAAGCTGCAAAATGTATACTTCAATAATTTTGCTTTAAAGGTCTTCCTTTTGACTACTCAAGTACTTATAAATAAACAATAAATGTTAAGTATTCTTTTGAGTAATTAAAATATGCCACATGTATTAATTCGGAATGTTATAATTCAATTTCATTTTGCATTGTTTTTATTTAGCATTGTTGCGTATTATCTATTATTTAAGTTGTAGTTGTTCATGAAATATGAAAATTAAGATGCGTCTTCTAATTCTTTTGTTATATTTTACATATAAGTGTCAATTACAAGTCTACAATTTTGTATTGCTTTATATCAGACAAAATTTTCCAAAAAATCCAAATTTGCAAAATAGAAGTGTTTGGAAAATATTATTTTTGATAAATAAAACTAAAAATTCTGATTTACTCATGACTAAATTGAAGCAATGTGAGCAGTCCTGTGACGGGCTTTTACTCTAATTAATAAAGCAAAACTAGGCTCTCAAGGGGACCATATGATTTAACCAGTTTCCTGGACATATAAATAATGACTGTTTAGAATGTGAATTATTTTAAAACCAAACACAGATAAAGTAAAATTTTGCTGATATTTCAATATAATCATACAGATTTGTCTAGTCTAAATCGTAAAGTTTTGCGATGTGAGAATAAAAATTATACAAATTATTCAATGTGTTTGAATTTGTGAGAAAATCTGTCAATTAAACTTCATTTTTACTCAAATGTATGCACGAAATTTATTTCAACTTGGGTATTATATATAAATTTATTTTTGTAGTTTTATTTAATCGGGAAATTGTATTATATTTTGTTGGAGAGAGTCTAGGATAAAATTAGAATTTATTTCAGTTATATAATGTTTGGGGCGGAGAATTAATTTATACACTATTGTGTATTACGCGTTGCTCAACTAGTAACAAATTATCCCATTTATGAACAGAAGGATAAATCAAAGACAGCATGAACGAAACGTACAACCTCGTGCACGTTCGTTTCGGGCTTACTGGCTACTCATCTGTAGGAGCCGGTATTACGCCCTTTACCCACTATATAATTGTTTAAGGAATATAGGAAAATATAAAGGTACAATCTCCTATACGAATGTGTATATCTGCAGTAGTAAAGCTAACTTTAATGCGGCTTCAAAGCCAACTCACTATACATAAAATATACACCAAGTCTGTAAAGGGTACAAAAACTTTGGCTATTGTGTCAATACCTGATACCAACACAACGGATACCGAAACGTTAAATGGTACCAACACTATGGTTGCCGTGTCGGTACATGGTACCAACACAATAGATTTCAATGAATGCTAAAGTTGACCAAAATTATGAATTACAATTTTTTTCAGAAAACTTGTTACTTCAGCAAACACATAAACTATTTTAAAATATTGATTTGAATATTTTATTATCCTCAAGATCAATTATAACAGCACTGCATGAAAAACTGGATAGTTAAATATAAATTCAGAGTGATTTCGTTTGCTCCAAACATGACCAATTTTTGTAATGCTCCTTTATTTAAGTCCAAAATTCGATCAAATTGAATTACATTAAAGGCATCTAAAATGTTCTAAATATGAATCATGACTGGCTTAAGAATCCACCAAAAGGTACATATGCTACAGCAAAAAATCGCTGTTACTCCCTTAAATGTATCGACGTTAGTAATAAACAAAAAGTCATGGCCCGGGGAAAACAGATTTTATCTATTAAACTAACTGCGTGGATGAGCGAAATCTATTTAACACAAATGCAAATAATTTTTTATAAAATTAAACATTATAATCCGTCACATATACTGTTAAATATGCTCAGTTCTAGAATGTAAAATTATATTTAGCAAAGCATTATCAAGTGTTGGATTTTTACCTTGCGAATTATTACTTTTTTCTTTATTTACGGTTTTAATAGCTGTTGATGAAGTGTTTTAGATATGAATCTTGACTGGCTTAAGAATCCAGCAAAAGGTAAATATGCTACAATAAAAAATCGCTGTTACTCCCTTAAACTTATCGACGTTAGTAATAAACAAAATGTCATGGCTCGGTGAAAACACATTTTGTCTATTAAAAGTTTGTCAACATAGTAATAGCACAGATAGAAAAGAAACAAATTTTTAAGGAGAACCATAATAACCTGATATGATGTTAGAATAAACATCAAATTTGACTTATTACGCGTTGAATCGTTTGTGACGGGCCAGTTTATCAACGGCTATTAAGACCGTAAATAAAGAAAAAAATTATAATTGACATGGTAAAAATCCAAAAATTTATAACGCTTTGTTCAATATAATTGTACATTCTAGAACTAAATTAATTTAAAGGTATATGCGTCGGATTCTAATGTTTAATTTTATAGAAAGTTCTTTTCTTTTGTGTTAGATAGATTTCTCCCATCTACGCAGTTCATTTTCTACCTCGTGTTGTTCTATGAGGACGTTTCAATCAACCCTAACGAGCGTATTTTCCATAACTCGCACTCTTTAAAAATCAATATCTCCACAATAAACCTGGCAGATTGTCAGAGTTGTTTTTTGATTTAAACCTAACGTTAGAATGTGAACGTGTTCTGCTTGGATTTGGGCAATCGTCTTTATGTAATGCTTCTACAAACTAATCAGTTCTGAAAGGTAGAGGAGTTACATTTTATTTTGTAATAAATTAGTAGCCAATAATGTCAATTTCAAAAATATATATAGAATGGAAGTTAAACTCTAAGAAACGCTATTATGGCATTAAAATAACAGATTTGATTGGAATTAACTGGTATAATGGGAATTCTGCTTCCGGCAAACATATAGCATTTCGGTTAGAGAAATGTACGTGTATAATAACCTGGTTTTGTGAGATTAATTTCCTTCAAAAAGGCATTCGAAATGAAGTGAAGAATACATTTTAAGAAAATACAACGGGATCTTTAAAAAATTACTGAGATAATTGCGAAATATCCACTCGTGGACAACATAATATTTAAATAGCTTTTATTTCTTCATCGTGGTCTCTTCATAAAAAAACAGAGAAGCTTTGCCATAAGCTAAATTAAATGAACTAAACAGGAAGTTAGTTTAACATAACATACCTAAAATATTTAGGACTATACTGACAATTTGGTTACAGAATAGATGAATTTGAACTTGCAGTGCAACAGAATATGTTGATCTCTATACGTATTTAATTTATCGAGAGATAAGAAAGCGACTAGGTGGAGTTACAAAGCCATTTATAATTACCAATAGGATTAAAATAAATTTTTGCCGTGATTTCATTAAATAAGTTCATTTTCACGTTTCATATAATTTGATGTTTCTTACTACTTGAAAAGCCCTCTTCACGATTTCCCGTATAGTTTTTCTGTTTTGATTGTGCCTATTATAGTATTCTATAGCAAGAAGCCACTATTTATATGTATATGCATAACTTGTAGAATGTCGGTAACCCAAATGGGAAATTTATTAACAAAATAATCATTGCTTCAATTACTCCATTTTATGCATTATATCAGGAAAGTATCATAGGCTGACTAAAAAGTTTTAGTACAATTTGGAATAAACCTCAGCTTAAAGTTATCTTAATAAATTTAATAACAAATAGAAATTCATTTTTGCATCATAAAGCATTAAGCTCGAAATTTAAAATTTCAAAACACAACCAAAATCTAGGATCATGCATGTTTATGAGAGAGAGAGAGAGTGAAAATGACTTGCTAATAAGCTTAGCTGTATTTACGATAAAAGCGAAAAGGGCTGTACTTTTTAAGCGTATGTTGATGAAAATTGGCTCTGCAGGAAAGAAAAATGACGATTTGTAACAGCAAGACCAAAAGCAAACGACAAGATATATAGCTTTTCCTGCTTATGAACTTCTGCTGGAGAAGCTGAGATGGAAGATGGAAATGCGATTTGGCTAAGTTTGTAGTAATAACTTCTTCTCAAGAAATTTTGAATATTAAGACTATTCATTTACATGATATTAGCTTTCTGAATAATGGGAACAATTAGTTATTCTATTTACCTTTTGAGCTTACTTCTAAATCTACATACGTAACCACGAATTCCCATATTGTTTATGCACGATCTGTTAGCTTATACTGCATATAACTTTTGACATATAATGTAATTGATAACCAACAAAAGGGCATTTATTTATTTTATTGTAAATTAATGTTCAAGTTTCTACCAAAAATTTTTTTTAAATTAAATGTATATCCGTTATTCAGGTTGTGATAATTTCCTTAAGGAAAAAGTTAACGCAAGATTAATCAGATTTTATCAGGTGAAATTTTATAGCTAAAATTAAGGGATATCGTTCTGGTGGTTATGTTTGCTTATTCTATGTAAACAACGATCCCGTTTTATTCATTTAGTCGCACAACATAGAATATCTGTTGTCGTGCGCAAGTACGGATGTGTTTCAACCCTCTATGGACATTTTCACAGCTAAGGAAAACAGAATAATGTTAATCAAATCACAGCTCATATACACTGTAGAAGAATTCCTATATGCTTCTCTTACCATCTGTAGTCTTGCCCACATTTTACTTGACATAAGATTCGGCTGCTTAATTTCTGTGCAGTCAGAAACGATGTATTTTAAGAGATATATTCACAAGTATAGAAGTTATTAAGTTGAATAATCACGCAGCTGATTGTTACAAATAATTTAACTTAGTCTGCATAATTGAGATAAGCACCAATCACATTTTAATCATCCAGTCAAACAACTGGTAGATTGTTTAGTGGAATATGACATGTGTAACGCTCGCTGGCATTTCTGGCTACTAATGTCAATATGTCCAACTCTGATGATGCCATATACCAGAATGCGGATTATCTGACTAATGATGTCATTTTCCTTTTGACAATTTTAATGACAATTGTTTGTATTTTTACTCTGTTAAATGATAAATTATCTTTATTTATATCTAAGCAGCCCAGTGCCAACGAGCTATAACAATACATATGAAGTTTTTGTATCAAATTATTGTAAAATAATGTAATATTGATTTCTTTAATAATTTATAATACTGAATGCCACGACTCCATCTGATTTTTGTCTGCAAAACTATTAAAATTTAAGCAGTGGTTCATATTACAAAGAATTTAACGAAATATATATTATGCACGATTGTTATAATCACAAATACCCATTAAACAGTCTGACCTCAGAAGATATGCACATTGATTTTGCATTAGAGAGACCAGTAAAAATCTATGCATGAATGTGCTATGAAAATAAAAACGGCTTTACAATTTATTTTCTCTGAATTCGTAATCATGTTAGTATAATTTTTCTAAAGTCACTTTCAGGAAATTTTAATAGAAAGCGTATTGTTTTATTTGGCATGACATAATGAGAAATAGAGATTCAACATCATAAAGCCTGTTGGTTTGCATTAATAATGTTTAAAAATTAAGAGTTATAACAGTGAAAATGATAACTCAGGCTTATAAATTGGTCATTTGAAAGTATGTGTTAATGAATTTTTGCTTAAAAATTTTAAGGTTAACCAGGGAATTTTTTAAAATTAATGCTTTTAATTCGGATATTGAAAGCGCTTCCAACTTCTCATGCTATTTTGTCGCAATTTTATCGATTAGTAACGTAGCACAGTAGTATCGATCCTCAGAAAAACATAATAAAATATTCATCATAAAGTCAAACACAATTCGCACACAATCAAACTCACGGTTTAACAAACTAATGTAATATGTTTTGAAAATACGAACCTACCTATTTCCGTGTCAATATTTTCTAAGAAATCTTTAATTTATTCAATTTAAACGACCGCCTTCGATAAAATGCACATATATCGTGCTTTTATCAATTTCATTAAATTTGTCTTCTTGCGCGCTTATGAGTTGTGTGGGTAATTTAATAACTTAATTAGCCTACTTAGGATATGTAACTCGTATAGTTAATTTTTTTTAAAAACATTGATAACTTCGCACGTTATAAGAATAATTGGTTGATCATGATTTATTTGTTTACTAATTCTATTTAAATAAAAATCATTCTCAATCAAATATTAGGGTTTATTTCATAACAATCACTTAATTTTTAATGTTTGCATTCCAATTAAAAGGTTATTGAAGAATTTCTAGTTTTATATATGTATTAATATGAATTTATTTTCTCATTCAGTGAAAAATGTCAAAAATATGCGAAATTTCCTGGTTCAATTGTTTAGAAATAAAATTGGTTTATTTAGTAATTCATTTCGAAGAATAATACCGTTTAAAAATGTATATGCGTTTCACGAGACGCTCGGTTTCGAACATAGTAATTTATTGATTTTCTGCTTTAACTAAATAATTTTAAGTTCAAATGTTCACCTTGAAATGACTTGTATTTCGTTGCGTACAAAATGAGATATTCTCTAAGAATAAGCATAGAATTGCATTGTACACGTAATTGGATAATTAATCTAAAGCGACAAAAATCTTGAATAATATTTTCCTTAAATTAAATCTTAAGAAGTTAATCGTGAAAAAACGAACAGGTGTTCAAGTATTTTCATGAAGTAAAAATATAAAACATTTATGGAAATTAATAATGCAGCTGATGAAATTCTAATATGATTGTAAGATTTTAGATGGCGTTCATGTCAATCAAACATTTCTGTTGCACTAACAAAGTAAGGTTGAAATAAATCGATATTAGGGCAATGCAAAAATTCATATGGATAAGTAAAGGAAACCTTTTGAGAAAGTAAAGCAGTTGTTATTTTTCTTCTACCGGTTTGTCAATGCTATTTTTTTCTTAGTAAGGACCTCAAGTAGATCATTTTTTCTTGCAAATACTTATCTTATACAGAAAGCTAGGTGAACTTAAAAAAACAAATTTTATATGTTTAGTTGAATAAAAATATTATCACTATTATACACTTTATACTTTTGCGTTGAACTAAAGGCTATTTAAAAATTAACAACATGTATAATCCGCTACAATAAAATTAAAAATGCATTCATATCGAAAATAAACTGGTCTATCTTCTAAGGTAGAACTACGAGTCATAACTAAAATTCTGCGAATATCTCGGATGTGTGCCTAGTTACGCCGGATTTCTGTTTAGCAGAGAATTCTAAAATCCTAACTATAGTGAAACAAACACATAAATCAGACTACAGAACTAGCGAAAACTGTAGAGCTACTAAACATAGGCCATGTTTATTGAATTTTGTGTCGTGGCTTCAACTTCATGCTTGCAGTGGAGACTATGAGGCCAAATACAAAAAAGGAGAAAATAAAACCAAATGCAAATTTTGGCTAAATCAAATACAAAATCAAGCAAATCGGTCAAGGAATCTGGCCATCGGGTAGAATGAGATATAGCTGTAATCCCAATTTTATCATAATATTTCATTTTCGTCACAATATTTCATTTTGATACATTTAAATTAATTTTTTATTCGCGTAATTTACATAACAATTTTTAGTTCAATGCGGTTTTATGTAACCTTTTCAAATCTATTTACTTTTAAGCAAAACTTCTGCAATAATTTAACAAATAAAAAAGTGCAAAAATAATAAAATGCGATTGTTTAACTTCATTGATGGGTCTGGGAACATCTTTAATTATTTTATTAGTAACAATTTTCTAGCACCATTATATCTAATAACAAATTATTTCAAATATGACTAGCATGATAATCCAAATATAGCATTGTCGGCAGGTATAATCGCACGAGCCGTTTACGTTTTGTGCTTAATGACGATTCATCAGTAGAAGTCGTTATTAGACATTATACCCACCATATATTTGGATTTCCAAAATTCTTCACTCAGATATATAATTCGTATTCGGATTATAAGTGGTTCCTACTGATAAGTCGCTAGAAATACCGAAAATATGTGCATTTCAGATTAGATCTTCCGTTCATGCTGATTTTGATTTATCCTTCTGGGCATATTTGAACTAAATTTGTACTAGATGTACAACACCTAATACATATTAGTATATATAATATTTCAGCTCAACCAAAAGTTTCTAATTGTGTATGTTAGTTTACATACCCCTTTGTCAATATTGAAAACATGGGATTTTGAAAGCCCTAAGTAAAATGAAAAGCCAATTTAAAAAAATTAACTGCCTTGTAGTTAGACTACAATAAATCAATTCTAAATATAAATAACAATGACCAATTTTTAAAAAATTTAAATATTCAATTGAAAATGGAAATTATGTGGTTTGCATAGTAAGGAGTTTAGCGTTAAACATATTTTCAGAGAGCTTTATTTTTTTCATAACCAGTCTTTTAACGAAGAGTTGCAGCTACTTAAACAAAATGCCTCCATTGCAGTTCCATCTCCATTATTCAGGTATCCCACACATTTTAATAATGGCCCTGCTCTTTGTAGACAAATTAAATCACGCATACTTATCTTTTTATTTTTTTTGTAAAAAAATATGTACTCGTATAATTAATCTGGATTAGATTATTTCATCTCAAGTCTGTTAGGGAATATTTACATATTTCTTACTGCATTTTTGTCATTCAGAGGGGAATCAGACTAAGATTAAATGTTACTTCTAATCAAGATCGCAACCTTGAGTAAAATTAATTTTTATCACTGCCCGCGTAACTAATGTTAGTTCAATAATAAATATATTTATGGAGAAAGCATATTATATTCATGTAAAGAATTTTGTTCGCTTTCAAATCTACAAATTATAATAATTTTTACCTTAATATTAACAATATAAGATATATGCCGTAAGTTTATTATATAAATTAAAATGGATTCATTTCTGAATATAGGAAAATACTATTGATAAAAGTAATCATAACAAATAAACTACAACCAAGAATAAATTTAATTTACCCTAAACATGCAAGTATTTAAAGTACTATTCGTAGTACAGATATAATTTTTATCTTTGTTCTTAATGCTGAGCACTATTAAAACACTCAAAAAATAAATGAGTAATGATGTGTCTTATTTATTATCTCATAAATGTTATGTAAGGCCAATAATTGTCATGGAAGTTTGTGAAACGCATAAGGCATTTCTATCCATAATGCGTTTGTACGACATGTAGCCTAATTCCTAGATAAAGAAGTATACATGTCAAAGCTGCATCATGCAATACTGCTATTATTTTTGACATACTAAAACAATAACTGCTGTGAAAACATGTTGTCTAGACAGTATGCGCTTTTCCTGGAAAGCAGACATTTAAAATAATAAATAGATCAATATATATTTTTCAAAAAAAGTAATATTCGATGTCTGATTAAATATTTTCCGTTTAACTGTTATAGAGTGTTGAATAATTTCAAGCTAAAGTGAATATCAGCTTTTGGAAAACATTACAATTTAATAATTCTAACGTTTAGTATAGTTCAAATTGAATTCCTGTCATGTAGACCGTCATCCATATTTACTCAATAAAAACAAATATTTCAACATTAGCTAAGATTTCTGACTATTTCTTTTAAGTATTTGGAATTTAATAATATAGTTACTGAAATAGGCTTAAATTCCGAAATTCTATTTGAGAAACAAAAATAAGTTATTAAATGAGCAAGATCCTTTCACACAAGAATTAGAGAAAATCTTTTCTGAAGAACGTTAATTAGACGTTGCGTGATAACGCCTATATTTAATTGCAAATAGAGAAGTGTTTTCTTAGTTGATTTGTATAATTCTATTTTTAATTTACAATATAAACTTTGGTAATGTTGAATGCAAAATGCATGAAATAAACGACCTTCGGAATGAAATTTTGGTAAGGTCAACATCTGTGCTACTTTTATGCGTGATTACGTCCAATATTGAAAACTATTCACAGATTTATTTAATATAAATTTTGTATATGATTAAAACAATCCGTAACTCGATGGTGTAAGGGTTGCTCATGTGTTTGGTGACAAATTATTACAAGTAATGTTTTCGGTCGTAAAATTGTGCTAGCCTTGTTTGGTTAACTTCGGTCTTAGACTGCTAAATTAACTTAAGAAGCAAAATATAATGTGCAATAATAATTGTTCCTTATTCATTAGACTTGCTTTATGCTTCCGCTTCAAGTTTATGCACAATCAAGATGATAAATTAAGTGCGGCTTGCGTATTATACCATAAATCTCTGTTTTGTATGTAATAATTAGTTTCCATTTTAGAAAACATATTTATTATATAAAATCGACTTACGCATGTTCATTGGACCGGAAAACAAAGAACTATAAAGCTAAACCTATGAGAGTGATGTTAACTATCTATGGCATTCTTAAGGCAAATGTAGAAACCAAATGGTTTAAAGCTAGAAAGCATGGCATGTATACATCCAAAGCCCAGTGAAATTAAAGGTTGCAGTGTTAGCACTTAACATAAAATGCTATAAAGGCCAATCACTTCAAAATAGTTGCAAACGCGAGAGATATTAATTTGTACATAGTGTTGAATAAGACGGTAGTCAATAGAAATTATTGAATCAAATGATTATTCTACAGAAGATTGGTGAATTGATTATGTCACTATATTTACATATTACTCTTGATAAACTATCACAGATTCGATATGCTTGCAATTCATCACATATTGGTAAATGTTTGTATTTTGTAAAGATTTATGTGTACGTAAGTTTATTTGTGAATACGTGTTTATGCCACAAAATTATTCTTATTCTGACTTACGAAAGACGGTCTTCCATTACCTTGCCGATCATATTATTATTAAGTAACGAATTGTTGATTTGCACAATGCACTTCGTTTGTTCTGATACACCGATCACTGCTCTGATTATCGTGAGAGTGCTGTTAGTAAATTACTTAGCTGCAATGCATTGAAAACTTTCAAAAGCTAGGTTTTATCTTCACTGTGATGTTTTGGTAGTAAAAAGAATTCACAATTTACCATTGCTTGGAATTGGCCTCTGATTTAAGTAGCCAAATTTTTTCTCAGACAGCTTTTCTACTCAGCTGGTTTTGCGTAATCACGAAATATAAACAGATTCATACAGGCAGTTTGATTATATTCCCATCGTTTCCATCAATGCTGCATTTTAAATATTTGAAATTTACTGGTGCAATATTTTGTACATTGTTCAGAATGTGTAGTCCTAAGCGAAATTCGTTGTCTGTAGTTAGATAATCAGAAATTGTTTTGCGACTCATCACCAGCTGCATGACAGCTTGATTAAGCTTGTGAAATTATCTTAAGTTGTTGGCTTTATGCCGTGTTTGTGGAAACTCTACTTTGGGGTTTATTCATGTTAGCTTGTTATGCATTTATGACATTAGACACTCCTCCAATGGGCTTGAATTCTTTGGGCCGCTTTGCAATTATTATTATTAAAAATTTTGAAGATTAATAGCAATAACAACCGGTGATTTAGAGAAAAGCTACAGATAAATTTGGAAAAAAATTCCTATACGAAAAAGCAGAAAAATGACTCAATTAGTATGAGTGTTTTTTCATTATGAAATATTTTCAATGTTCAAATGCCAATAGAGGCATATAATATTTCAGGATAGCATTTAAGACAATAAAAAATGAAAGCGTACATTCTTATGTTTCTACGATTAACCCTTCAAATCCCAAGCGAATTAATATTCAAACCATAATATCCTATTGATTTTCCTTAAAAACTATGCGCTAATTCCACCTAAATAATCGTTTGATCAATGCGAATAGGTTTAATGTAAGTAATGGATGAGGAATTCACTAATTCAAGTCTCCTATCAACAATCATAAACACACATATATATATATATATAGTATATAGAGCTATATATATATATATATATATATATATATATAGAGAGAGAGAGAGAGAGAGAGAGAAGAGAGAGAGAGAGGGAGGATGTAAGTGAAAAGTAGGTCATATGATAGAAACCATAATATACAGAAAAGAGTTATGGTATATGCAAACCATTGATAAAATAGGTATATTTACAAATTTTCTTTGATGTTGCAATCCATTTAATTTAAATGTATGATAGTTAAATTATTATTGTTTAGGCAGTTGTCCTATTTCATTATATATATATATATATGAGTATATATCAGTATATCATATATATATATATATATATATATATATATATATATAATTTTGATTATGTTTAATAATGTATTCAATGTTTATAGTGTAAGAAAATCTATTTATTCAAAAGTGTTTTTGTCATTTCCGTTAATAGTTTTCTTGGTTATTTATTTCAATAAATGTTTTTTACACATCGGGAAGTATTATCAATGTTAGTTTCAATAGTTTTTAAGTTATCTTGCAAAATTTTACCTGTTGCGTGAAATATTGTAATCCAATAGAAACAGACAAAGAGCATGCCTAATTCTAAATAGTTTCACGTGAATTACTTTGGCACATTAAATTTTATCCATTTTGCATCAACAACTAATTCCCGCATAAACAAAAATTACTTCTTTTGTTATGAATATAACTTATTTAGGCTCCTTCGCGCTGTCAAATCCCGCAGAATGCATGAATTGTAAGTGTACATCATGATTTTACATACACAGGGCCAAACTAAATAACGCATTAGTACTAGCAAGATTAAGCATACATTATCATTATATGACTAAATTTGCTACAAGAAGCATATAATGCATTTGCCAAAATGTATGCTCTCGTGCGTTATGTCATACAAATTAAAAGCATTCTACGTTTGTCCACGTATTAGAATCAGTAATCCGTTGAATCGATTAAAAATTTATTTTGCTTTATAATGTTTACATAGATTGTGTTTCATGTAATCGAATGATAGAAAGCTTAATTGGGAATTTCTTGGTTCCGGCACAGATGTCTAGTTTCCTCGTGAACTACACTAACAGGCTAAATAAAACACCGTTAGTAAGAGATATAACTTTAATCGTTTTGATATACAGCTCTATTTCCTGCTAAGCTAATGAATTAACGAATTGGGCAACAGTTACATACAAAAGTAAACTAAGGCTAGTAAAGCAATATTGCAATTGAAAGTGATTGTAGGGCTCATTTTGCACATTACAGTTTAATTATTTATCAGCGTGGTTTCTTGTCTATAATATATATATATATATATATATATATATATATAGGATATATATATATATATATATGGTATAGATACTGTAGAAACTATAGATATATGTTGGTAGACATAACATTTATTAATAAATGTTACTCAATGAAAGCGATGACGCACCAAATTACATCACGCAAAATAAGTGGTCTAAATTACGCAAAACTAAGACCTAGCTAACAGGGTATTGGATGCACCAAAATATTATTTATTTAAGAATAATGGCTGTAGATACTGGTAGAAATAAGATTTCTATATCTTTTTAAATTAATTAATTTATTTATTCATTTTTACTTATTTATTTATTTATATTTATATATGTATAATTACAATTATTAAAAAACTAAAGAAACCGCAATGATGTTAAATATTTCTTATACCGATCTAGTGAAACAGCAAACTATTTTTAATTTGCAAATGGGTGTTGATTTTTAAACTATGGCCTAATTAGGTGCCTATAACATTGACGCATATTTACTGTAGCAAAATTGGCTCTAATCCTTCAGATTGAAAAAATACAGCCTTAGGTCTAGTCCAATGGCTTTTTACGATTCCAGTGTGTGTCTGTGCACTGGCAGCCATGTGCATTCAATTTGCTTAGACAGATAGTTACGAAATGTAATAACGGATATCGATCAAGGTGTATGGATTTTCTGGAAAAACAGGTGTTTAGAAACTGTTGTTTCTTAATTATTGGTGAACTTCAGCATACATTGAAATCCATTGTGTTGGTACCATGTACCGAATCAGCAACCATAGTGTTGGTACCACGCACGTTTTCGGCAATAATAGTGTTGGTATCGGATACTGTCAAACAATCCATGTTTTTAGTACTCTTTACTGGCTCAGTATCTTTTCTAAATATAGTTAGTTGGCTTTGAATTCGCATTGTCGAAGACTATAGATGAAGTTAGCTCCACTACTACTGGTTTACACATTTGTATAGGAGATTGTGCCGTCATATATTCCCACATTCCTCATCCAAATTTTAAGTGCCTAGTGAGCGTAATACCGACAACTAATGTTGAGTTGACAGTAAGCACGAAACGAATATGCATGATATTATACGTTCCGTACATGCTCACATTGATCTATCCTACTGCTTCTATTTGAAGTATTTTTTTACCTAATACACAATTACATTTATATTAGTTTTTCGCTATAAAAACAGTATCTAACATTTACCTCATTTGTCAACATGTTGCCAATGATAAGAAAAGTGTTCTTTGTCATTTAAAGATGAAAATCGCTTTTGGTTTTCTTTACAATTTCAGATATTTTTAGCTGGTAATATGCAACTTAAGGCTGTAACATTGTTAACCAACGTATTAGAGGTTTTAAGAATAATTGATTATAAATTCAGACAGCTAAGTGTTAGACGGTTTATTAAAATTTTTGTAAGCTTTTGCCGATAATATTAAGGTCAACAGAGATATAAATATTTTCTTTACTTCCGTTCTGTAGTAAATGAAGTCAGTAATTTTAATCGGTTATCATTATAAACGCACTTATAAAGGCACACTTAAATCATCTTTATTTTATAAGTGTACTTACGATTTTCCTAAATATTTACATCTTTTTCAAATATGTTTACGAATTATCGTTAACATAACTGTGTTTTAAATCTCTAACTGGTTTCAGTAAGTTACAAAATGAATTTTGTTCTGCAACTTAATACTATGCAGACCAGATGCGTGTGTTTGGAAGTAAATTATAGTTTTCAATCCTTAAATTATGCTAACCATCTTAAGAGTGAAAAGCAAAGTAAATGTGAAATTATAATTCAGCCGCTTAAGTACCTGAAAATATACGTATCTGTCTCTATTAAAAGGTAAAGCAACGCCTTTTAAATCCGGAATTAAAGCATTTTTATTTCAACCGCGGCCAGTGTCTTCGGGAAAAAACGAGACATTTTATAACAAAAATTATGTAGATGAAGTTTTAATATTGTGGTAATATTAATGAATCGCCTATATGGATCGTTTCCTCACTAGTGCATGCAATGAAATTAACGAAATCAAACAAACGGCAAGCAATTCCGCAAACATTTTTCATTACACATTTTGAATATAGTTAATATTAAGAGTAAAACTTTTCCCATACCTAATGATCCTCACATTATAACGAATCACTTCATCATCACTTAAAGCTAGGAGTTGTCGCATTCCTTTCTAATGATCACAGGAAGACGAAAATAATATAGAGTATATATATATATATATATATAGCAGTATATATATATATATATATATATATATATATATGTTTATTTGTGCCTGTATGTGGACAAAATCTTGACCATCTTGGTAACACTAATTAAAATCAATTCGGCCGACAAGATTAAATAAGCTTTTAGGTTTGCAGCCCATTAAACGCTGAACTATGAGTGGATGCATCCATATATAAGTTGATTTCATGACAAAGGGGAGCTCCCTGTTTCAAGTGTTATCTGCAATTTTGTAGATCATCTTAAGAACATCTTATTTAATCGTGACATAGGCATGTTTGCACAATGCATACATTATTTTAATGGTATTTTCTTATTCTTAGAAAGAGGTTGCAATCACGATTACTGCTTCAATGTTTCAATAAAGCGCATACAGATGTTAGTTTTATTACAGAGCAAGGAAAAGATAAATGTCTGCCTTTATTACATGAACTATTAAAGTAAGATGCTAATGGTAAATTAAATAGAAAAATTTACCGTGACGCAATCTTATTTGCACCATACTAACATGATAGCAGTTTCATGTTATTTCAGTATAAATTAGCAATTGTTCGTGGATGCTTTTAAAAAGTTGGTAGGTTTTTTAATCCAAATTAAATAGGCGACGATTGTAAGTAAGAAAAAGTGATCGAATATCAATTGCGATCCTAGACAATTGATTGAATTAGTTATTGAAATGGAGAATCAAAATAAACATACTTGTTTAGGACCAAGAATAAGACCAAGTTGCCTAAATAACCCATTGAAAGAGAGCACTGCTTCCTTTAAACGCACAAGAACTTTGAAGCAGTATTAAAACGCACGTTCAACGTCACAAAATTACGTGATTTGTCTAATGTAGTACACATTCCTTTACCAGAAATTAAAGAAAAAAAGCCGATAATTTAGTCCTCAAATATAATTTACGAATATACATGTGGAAGACGTCGATCAAACTTCGTAGACTGATCGACCACATGGTTAATTACTTGGAACAATTTACATGACATCTTAATCGTCTGTTTCACATCAAATGGTGAAAACATGTCTGCAATTGCGCAACATATAATTGAAACCTCGAACTTATGTTCTCAATACGAGGCATTTAATTTGATTACTAAATGCAATAGCAGTAAAGAATTAGCCACATAAAAAGCACTTTTGATAAACAAACTGCAATCTGATTTTTGAAAGATCAGGCTTTAGACATGAAATAGATTTGATGTCAATAAATGGTTGGTTTATTCCGTTATTTCACAATCTCTCCAAATTGCAATTCTTTTTTTGCCTTTAAATATATAAATAAAAATATTCATAAATAAATAGGTAAATAAACTAATATAATTGTTAATTTTATATACAAGAGCAAAAGAGAAGAAAATACAATTCGTTTCATTTTTGTTCCTGGAAGGCTCGCTATGAATATAATTTTTTTATGAGATATGGAGTAGAAAAATTATAGTAATATATTTTTGCGTATATTATTTAATTCCAGCTTTAATTTGATTTTATATTTTTACAATATTTGTTTTCACATGTTATTTTGTGAGCTTTACGCATATATTCAAGAGTTTAGGTGAACTGTATTAGTTTAAATGAACTGTTAGTGAAGTTTAACCTGAGCTCTCTCGTGCATATGCGATTTTGACGAAACGTCTTGAACCTTTCTCCCAATTTCTTTCAATACAACGATCTTCCTATAAAAACTACACGGAAAATTTAAAGTTCGCAAAAGAAAATTAATTAACATTAAACAATTTTCTATTTTGGAAATTATTTGGCCTGGAAGATTTAATAATTATACCCTTATAAAGTAAACAAGACTAAAAGTTGGTAGGTAAAAAATGAGCGAAACATATTGCAACTTTCAATTTTATATTCTTTGAATAAAGATTACATCAATATGACTTTTCATTTTTATGATTTCATATTATTTCTTTTTTTAAAGGTTTCGTTTAGCGATTAGTGATTAAGGAGTAATAATGTTTTGATGTAAATTTGCAAATATGTTTCCGTTATTGTTACAGTTAAAATATCAACTATGGCATTTAATATTTCCTAAAGAATTTCTGGAATTTAACTTCAATTCTAAATTTATTTGACTTAAGTTAATTTGTAATATAATATTATAATTGTAAATCTAGTGTCAAAGATTTAATTTAAACGATTTCCCCTAGGACTTTGGGCGCCTGTCAAAATAATCTTATCGAAATGGTTAACTAAATAAGTTACACTTCAATTATATTCTGTTTAAAATCATTACAATTTTAACAAGGTTCAAAATTCTCAAATTAATCAAACATTTGATTACTTGATAAAAAATGAGATTTGATGACTTTTTCATAAAATTAGTTTATTTTTTTGTGATGTAGTATTTCTTTTATCGATTAATAAATTGACTAGCTGAGAACAAGAAGTTATATACATGATTGAAGCCTCAACAAGTAGAATAACTATAATTATAGAAAACCTATTTTTTTCTATTATTAGAAACATATCGTTCCGTCAGTGTTGAACGCTGCTATTGCGGAAATCATTCGTCAAGTTTTATTGACGCACGATCGCACAAACAGCTATTGCTGATTGAATACGGGTTAGTATGTTTATAATTCAAAAAAAGGATTTTCTTCTTTTAGGACATAAAAATCGATGATTTTTTTACTTATTAAACAATAACTTCATTCTTTTTTCCAAAATAAAAAAGAAGTTGTTTTATAATTTTATTTTGATTGGCAATCTCTTTTAGCATTGTTTTATTATCTTACATACAAACGTAAAGGCATGCAGCTGCATTAGTGAAATTGATATGCGTATAAATAAATTAATTATATTAATTCTATAAATTATTTATTACGAACTCGGTTAAAGCTCACGTGCAAAATAAAAAAAAACTATAAATGATGCACGATTAACGGTCTTTGAGCGACGGACATGCGTATGTAAATTAGACAGTGTTGGTCAGACATATTCACTGAATTTCCATCTCTTTGTTGGGCGCAAACAAGGTGTTTGCGTGCAGCCATCTAATGTTCGCTGAATGCTGTGTTTTGCCTGTTTTTGCCTTGGAATTTTAGGCTGTTAACCGGAAGATCTGTTGGAACACAAATTCTTACTACGTCATAATTTAGCCGAATACCTTGTATTTTCTGATGCCTACACTAGCGTTTACGTCCCCGCAGCAATCTTTACCTTTCATCTAATTTATAAAATAATCGTGCTTTTCCGTTGCTCACCTATGAAGTCAAAAACATGATCACGAACAAGCTTAGATTAAAACTTGCATTTGCGTAGGTTTAAATTTACTTTATTGCATAAATTAAATGCGACAATTTTTAATGATTTGATGAAGCGGCTTACATCGTGTTAGCTATGTATTACTATTTTTCACAACAAAAGTTATCTTGTTTGGAGAATTTTCATAAAATCGTGTATTCACACTTTTTGAAAGCTCAGTTATTACATGATGATTCCGGCAGCTCGAGAACTCTTTTTATGCTATTACATAAACTCATTGAACCACATCAAAATTTATATGAATCGCAGGACACTACCCAGTTGCCAGGCAGACTATTTCATTTAACTCATGATGTGCAGTTTGTCCAGTTCCCTACAGAATTCGAAACAAAGAGAGTTGAATTCTTCCCAGTTTTATATACAATTATGAGGAAAAAACGGGTAATTAGCTCGGCGTTAGACCTTAAGATCCTATGGGCACGCGAGTAATTACCTTCCCTTTATTCAACAAATATTTCAAGTAGGAAGGACTATATCCTCCTCGTTTTGAAAAAATTGGCGCATATCAAATCGTTTTATTGGCTTCCTCGTGTTATGCAAAGTTTGCAAGGCAAAATGAATTATTAGTATTTCTGCAAGCAATGGCGGATAATATGCTTTCTTTTATTACATGAATATTTTATGCTCGAATAGGTTATTAACTTGAATGAAGATTGTTATTGCCAACTTGGATTAATTGAAATTACCTGATCTGCGATATGACTAACTCAGATTTCATTGTCCCAGTAGTTTTAATTTCCGACATATTTCGGCTAAACTTATCGATAGCCTTCATCGACTCTAATTTAACAGCGACGTGTCTCGGCAGTAAAGCCTTAAGCGATCCTCGTTTGCATAGAACGAACTTCTGCCGTGAGTTCAGATTATTTGTTTCGAGGTGTGTATTTTTCGAGCGCATACACGGTTCCCTGTCCTGTGTAGTGACCTGTCATCCGTTGACCTCAACGGAGAATTAACATTTTTGTATGGATTTCATGCCTCTTTGATACAGCAATTGCAGCAACACTCAGTCAGACAAGCATTGACCAGTGTGTCTACGACTTCCCTACTATTTTTGCATTCAACGACATCTTGAAACCGAAAATTCACCCTTAGCTACCATTTTCCCAAATCGTTTGTACAGTCTATCATCCATACTCTAGTTCATGTTCCTGCAATATTTTTGCAGTTAATCGAATTAAGCAAACACCAGTGATTCCATGTTCTTCGTGACAGATGGCAAAATCAGGTTGAGCTAGAGGCAATCATCAGGATGCAGATTGTATATATTATTAACATTCGCGTGGTTTGAATAGTCTTTGCAAGTATTACTTTGCAAGAAAGATTCTCATTGGCTTAAGTAAGCGTGTGTGTTCTAATCAATTATAATAAACATATTTTTACGTCAGAATTTCCTTCGTTTGCATAATTATCACAAAACCGTTTACGCTAAAATATCACTGTGCCACAATAAATCAAATATTAATTGCTCTATCCACACGTAGATAATGTTATAGTGCCGTAGTTTTGAGTCTATGCTCTCATTTATACAAGTATTTTATTTAAAAAGATTTTTTTAAATTTTTAACTTAAATATAAATAATTATTATTTTAGCACCAATTATTTAAGACGTCCAGTGATAAGTTTAGCCACACTACGAAATTTTGGCTATTCTATATAATATTTATAGTGACATTACGCATATATTGTATTCCAATTAAGGCAACGACCTGAAGGCTTTCCAATTCGGCCTTACTAGGGTTTATACAAGAAAGATTATCTGATGCAGTGTCATTTTAAGTAGTTCTAATTCTCAAGTTTGGTGAATATTACCATAACATGAAATCCAATATTTTCGTAACATGTGCCAACTTGGTAACCATAGTGTTGGTACCATGCAGCTATTCGAACACCATAGTGTTGGTACTCATTATAGGCTCAGTAGATATATTATATATAATGAATTGGCTTTATAATCGCATTGTCAAAGACTTTATTTGAAGTTAGCACCACTATTGCAGGTTTACACGTTCGTGAAGTAGATTGTACCGTCCAGTTGTCCAATTTCTTCACCCAAACATATACAGGGTATAGGAAGTAACATCAGCTCCTACTGATGAGTCGCCAGTAAGCACAAAACGAATTTGTTCATGAGATTATGCCTTCCGTTCACGCTGTTCTTGGTTTATCCTTCTGATCATATTTAAATTAATTTGTAATAGGTGCGCAACAACTTATACAGCAGTCTCCGCGACAAGCAGTACATAACATATCTCAGGTCAAATAAGATCTCAGAGGGACAATCCTGATGACAATCACATATCGATACTTTCTTATATCATTTACGGCATTGAATGAAAATTGACTATAATATCAAGTTTTGTGTAATAAACCTTATTCAATATCTTATTCAAAGGAACTCTACAAACGATAACAGAACGATGCTTCTTTACTTAATTTTTTCATCGGATTATCCACTGCGTCTTTTGTAATTACCTGCCACAGTTAGACAAACTCGCTAAAAATTTACAAATCCACGCCATTTTATTTAAAATTACTACAACGTACAAACACATAACGTGTTAACCGTTTCTGTGTAATTTAGTTCAGAGAAATTCAAAGTGACCATTTTTTTTAAAATGGCCGTCTTGTGCTATTTAATTTGTCTGGTAAATGAACCAGATATCAAATCACAAATCAACGCCTTTTTATGCCGTTTACCGCATCGAACAAAAAATGATTTTAATTAAAAATTTCCTTTAAGGCCAAACAACGTGATCAATTTATTGACAAAGCACTTCGTTTTTTGTCATCAAAGGTTTCAAGTATTTGAAACCACTAACCAATCACGAACCGACGTTCCGTTGTTCAGTTAAATTTCTCGTATAAAATTGTTTTTGATAATGGGCTCTGGGCAATTTCAATCAAAGCCAAACAACGTGTGCACCATTTACAGAGACCACTCCGTTTGGGACATTAAAGATCTCATTTAGATGAACCTGATAAATAAAATTATGTGTAATTTCTTTTAAAGCCATACCGTGTGGTCATGAATTAATAATACAACTTCGTCTTGTATTACGTGTTGCGAACCGAGTAACAAAATAGTTCATTTCTGACCAGATGGATAAACCGAAGACTACATGAACGGAATGGATAATCTCATGCACATTAGTCTTGTATCATAAATAACTCAGGCAGACGAACCTGATAATCAATCACGAACCACCACCTCTTTAATAATTATATGACTTTGTTTAAAATTTCCCAGCGATATTAAGTTCGTTCATACAACCTGGACGCTATTTAAAAAAGCGCTCCATCTTGTTTCATTTTATAGTCTTTGGTAAATGTAGGTGAAAATATATTGCATTCCGGTGTATTTTTATACAATTTATTGCATAGTTTAATAAGTCACTGCCGTAAAAGCTTCTATGTTTGCTATTTTAAATCCATACAATTTGTCCACTATTATTTCAGTTGCGTCTTACGGCAATCCAGAGTTTGAAATTCCCCTGTGCCGAAGCAATGCACCGCACTCAGACACTCAATAATTACAAGGCCATCAAATGCCACTTAAAATATTTGTAGGGAAATATTTTATAGATATATTTAATTGCATGAGATAGAAAAAAGTATTCACCAACTAGTCCAGTTTATTCCTTATAGGAAAAACCAAATTTGTTAATGAGAATGTCGTGTAGTGAGATTGAGTCACTTTGGAATTTGGTGTAAATTCTTTATCTATGCTCAGCATAACTTCAGATCTTATTTTATGCATTATTTATTTTAAACCGTAACGGGTTCTAAACAATACCTCGAAAGGTTTCAAAGACAAATGAGTAAAATATATTGTTATTAAATATATTTTTATCCGATTTTATAGGCAAAATTGTTTAATCAAGGAGAGAGATTAGCCCGGTTTATTCAAAAGTTCATATGTATATTCAGAAAAATCTGAATTAAAATGAGAAATTTTGACATATATTTTGCCTATGTATGCAAGCAGTAATGTATTTCAGGTCATCTCATTTGCGAATTTCTATTAATTTGATGAGATCTAATGAAGTGTAAATTTTAATCCACAAATACAATTTTTGAATTCAGATTTATATTTCCAGAGTAAGCAAGTAATTAAATATTAGATAGACAAGATTTAGAATTTAAAAATAGTACGTATTCTCAAGTTAATTTAACGTCCAAATTACTAACAATTGTTTGAATGCAGGTTGGTAAACTACTAACATTTTAACGACAGCTAGTAGTTATACGATGAGATGTCGCTTCGATAAAATTGTTTCTCCAGTTACGCTTATGTCTAAACGTTCGCCATTTCGTCCTTAAGTTAAATATCCCTTTATTACGCAAAACTTAACGTAATGCATTTAACTGTCCCGAAACAGTTTCGGATCAAAGAAATCTAAATAAAAATTATCTTCGTTCATTATTTTATGACTGCCTTTTATCACACTATTGTTTAAATTATAACAAACATTTTTTTGCAAATTAAACAAAAAATATGATAAAACGTAAATAATTAGTAGCGTAAGATATTTTTGTGTTGCAAACGCACAGTAGCATTATTAGTTATATAATTAAACAATCATTGCTTGCGCGGGTGCTGGTAACAATTCCCAAAATCAAGTTTGCTAGCTAGAAGTAAATACAAATATCATTGTAGTTAACCAGTCGTCGAAAAACATAGCAAAACTACCGTCAGTCACACCTACCGACGCCTTCCGAAATCCATGTTCATCACCAGAGTACGACGGCAAACTAACAAGCGAGGAGCAATTCGCATTGCATATATATATGGAAAACAAAATAAGTTATGGCGCTCTCACCTCTAATGTTTTTCGCATACATTTTACTTTAGAAATTTTGGCTGTAAAATTTCTATGCAGACATGAACATTAACTGTTTGCAGCTGCGTCATACATATATATATATATATATATATATATATATATATATATATATATATATATATATATATATATATATATATATATATATATATATATATATTAATATATATATATATACATATAGACAATACAAATAAATATTAATTAATTGCGTGGGTGGTGCAAATAACTTTAAATTTAGTTTTGCAGGCTTGAAGTAAACATCAATCCCATTTTATTTAACCAGTTGTCCAAACAACACAGAGAAACTATCCCCAGTTGCACACACCGACGGGTTTTACGTAATGTTAGCGAGACTTTAGCTGATTTTCGGTTTACTTACATTTCTTGTTCGGGCTCATTTGTAAGTTTATATGCGAATGTGTCTTTGTGCGTGTAGTATTACAGAGTAATGTCTGAAATCTGGTAATTCTTGCACTGATGGATTAAATTTTCACCAAACAATCGCTCTTTTGGCATTTACGTGTTCAAATGTTTTTCCCTGAATGTCGTCTTCTGTTTTAGTGAAACTTATGAATGATTAGGCCGGGTGCTTATGGTTTTATATAAAAGGCTCTTTTATATATATATATATATATATATATATATATATATATAATTTAGCGATAGAATCTAAATACATCATTTATCTAACAATGAGAAAAAATAACCGTCATCAATGAAAAAACATTTATTTAAGAAATAGTTTCTATAGTCTAAACCGCATACTAGATTCGTTAATGTTTTGTTCTTCGCATTTACTATTGTCGTAACCAATCTTTTTGTCTACGTCTGTCTTGATTTTATGCATTGTAGAATGATTCTGTTTCCTAACGCCATTTTATGTGTCATGGATTTTGAATATGTTCGCAATTACAGAGTGTGTCGTATTTTTTGACACACATATTACATTATTAGGCCTGCTAGTTACATAACATTCGTGTCGCAAAATACGATATTTGCGGAATCATTCAAAATGAAAGTGATGGCACATTACATCACATTACAAAAAAGAAGCAGTCTACATTGCGTAAAATCAAGACAGGTATAGCTAGGAGGAAATTAGTCACGACAAACCTAATAATATGTGTGAATGAGCGAACATATTCGCGATTTCAGAATGATGGTTGTAGAAACTGGTAAAGATAATATTTATTAATATATGTTACTCCATGGAATACGGTTCTTTTTAGTATATAAGAATTTATATATATATATATATATATATATATATATATATATATATATATATATATAAGAACAAAACAACGTACCATGTAATAATATTTATTAATAAATCTTATTTCTACCAGTATCTACAACCATTGTTCTGGATTCGTTGGTATATTCGTTCATCCAATCTCACTGTACATTGTTGTAATTAATCTCCTCTTCGTTATTCTAGCCTTTGTTTTGCGCAATTTAGACCTACTTTTGTGCAATTTAGACCACTCCTTTTGCGTAACGTCATTTGGTGTGTCATCGCTTTCATTGTAATGCGTCTGTAATTTGATGTATGTGTCGTATTTTGCGAAGCGTTGGCTATTTTTAAAGGCATGTCAAAATACGACACATACATCAATTACGGACGCAATTACAATGAAAGCGATGACACACCAAATGACGTTACACAAAAGGAGTGGTCTAAATTGCTTTACAAAAGTAGTGGTCCCTAAATACACGGGGGTAAACGGGGGCGAAAATTATTTTAATTTCGCGGTGGGTGGATGGGAACCTATACTAACGGAATCCCGGTAATGTAGATACTGCTAGAAATAAGATTTATTAATAAATGTTATTCCATGGAGTACGTTGTTTGTTCTTACATTTAAAAAATGGTGAGGTAGAAACTAGATATATATATATATATATATATATATATATATATATATATATATATATATATAAATTAAAAATCACCATTTAGTCCTCAGTAAAGGAACATCGTACAGATTAGAAAATGTAATTTATGGATTTCTTAATAAAAAATATTACAAATTTAATTACGAAATATCTTTCATTTCTCGTTGTATGTACATTATTTAACAATTACAGGTTGTATTACATATGCTCCATGCGAAAATATATTGAGCTTAAAAGCATTATGAAACGGCAGAACTCTGATCAATTAAGTGAATGAAAACTATTTAACCGTTCATCTGACCATATATCCCTCTTCTGTGCAAACCATTTTCATGTTGGAGAAGTGCATAATAAATTCAATATATAGCTTCAAATCCCTTGACAAGGGGGAGCGAAAGTGCTTCCGAACAAATGTATGGTTTGCATTTTGCGATTCATAACTAATAATATGCGTTTTGCGCAATTTTATTCCAGCTAATATGGAAGAATTTTCGCTATGATATTAGCCTTTGAATTGGGTGGTTTCTATTCTTATTGTGTTATCTGAAATTAGCTTATTCGATTTGTACGGAGTTTTTGTCTACGTTTGTTTCGAGTTCCTGTTTGGGTAAAATGTTTATGTATGTTTATTTTTCAATTTTTTCTCGAAAGTGCGTTTCGGATGACACTCAGATTGCTGTCAAGGCGTTTGTTATGATATTCCATCTGTGTGTTTACCAACTTTGTTGGGGATTTTGCATTTCATAACGCTTGTGTAGATAACTGTTAATGTGCTTTCCGAAAACAGAAGTTGTCGAATACATCGTAGTTCTAATAACTTATTTCTACGTAAACTGCTGACACATGTGGTTACATGTGCCTAAGTGTGTAACTGATGTTCAAAATTTTCTTTATATGGGATGAAAAAACTGTCGTACTTGCTCCGTGTCTTGTTGAGAGAACTTATCTTACTCGTTATCTCAACAATTTATTCACCGTCATTTCATTCAATGCTTCAGCTGTTTCCTCTTTCGCACGTACATGTAGGTCTGTGGGTAACATGTATTTTAAAAATAAACAGAAACTCATCTTTGGTGTGCCAACTATGTTTACGTAGATAAATATTTTTTTTAAATATTAAAACGTAAAATTTAACATTTAAAAAAATTCATTCAGTGTTTATGAAAATGCCAGCAAAATATAGCCATCTTATTTACGTATATAATACACAGGAAGTGGTTAATAATTTTGATTTTATTCCACAAAAAATATTTAAATATTTGGTTACCAGAAAGCAAATAATATAGTCAAAAAACCTAATTGCATGTAATTTTTAATATTTAGTGGTTTATATATATATATAATGTCCATTCCTTTTTAATTTAACACAGTATTCTTATAATTAGGAAAACACAAATAACAAAGTGGATAAGAGGCCATTTATTTCGTGAATACTAATCATCACTTAATACAATCATACATATTTATACATTTTGGGTTTTCAATTGATTATGCTAGTGGTAACAAATCTGACTCGTTTTTACTGCTGTTTCTTGTGTATGCGTTTGTGTTTGTGTGTATGCGTGTTTGCATGTAAAGGTCATTCTCGCAGTATTGCGAAGTGATGTCTGAGATCTTGTCATTATTGTTTTGATAGCTTGAGAATTAACCATTTGTGCGCATTGTTCACTGTTACATATACAAGTGCTATTTTTCCCAGTATAGTTGATCGTTTCACCTCGTTGCGCAAAGTTTTCACGTGGTAACAACGCCAGTGTTGATTGCAGTGTTAAACGCTCACATTGTTTGGAGACTTCTGTCATCGTATGCGCCTCTGTTATTTCCACTTCAGTTTGTTGCCAATCCGATTGTACGTTTGTTGATTCTAGTCGAGGGCCTGTTTGTTCTTGGCTGGATACTAGTAGATTGTTGTTGAATTTTGTTATTCTTGGCCAGTCGATAAGGATATCATGTTGATGAAACTTTTGAATATTAAGGTCAGGTGCTTGTTGTTTTATGTAAAGGGCTTCGTAGATAAATAATAATTTTTCTGATTTTGCTTTATGTAGAATTGTGAAATTGGTCGAATTGTGCGGTACTTTATATATCGAACATACGAAGAAATTGATAAGCAGAATCCAGCAACATTTGCCACAGAAATTGATTAACAAAGGCTTGCCACCGTCAGGAAAATCAGCTATTTCCGATCACATATTGGCAACGGGGCACCCTGTCAGTTCGACCAATTTCACAATTCTACATAAAGCAAAATCAGGAAAATTATTATTTATCTACAGAAGCCCTTTACATAAAACAAGCACCTGACCTTAATATTCAAAGTTTCACATCAAAATGATATTCTTATCGACTGGCCAAGAATAACAAAATTCAACAACAATCTACTTGTATCCAGCCAAGAACAAACAGGCCCTCGACTGAAATCAGCTCGCTGATGACAGAGAAGGCACATACAGTGGTAAGTCTCCAAACAATGTGAGCAGCACTGCAATCAACAATGGCGTTGTTACTCCGCGGCAGCTGCGCAACAATGATTGAAAGCAATCAATACTCAGAAAAGCGCGCTTGCCCTGTAACGGTGAGTATTTTTGAAGTGATTAATTCTAGAGCCCATATCAAAACCTGTATTAATGACAAGATCCTCAGACATCCTTCACATCTGCGAGAATTAACCTTTTTACAATGCAAAACACATAAATTTAAAAAACACACAAACAGCACACTCACCAACTAGTCAAAACAAAGAGCAGCAGTAAAACAGGGAGTTCAGATTTGTTACCAGAAGAATAATCAAATGAAAACCCAAAATGTATAAATATGTATGATTGTATAAGAGATGATTAGTATTCACGAAATAAATGGCCTTTATCCACTTTGTTATTTGTGTTTTCCTAATTGTAAGAATATATATATATATATATATATATATATATATATATACAGACATAAACCTGATGATAGAATTACTGCCTGTTAATATATTTTTTTTAAAGATATATTTTTTGATAATTTCAACTAAGCAATGCCTTATCTGACAAAAGAAATTCATCTAGTAGACCAATTTCGTCCTTATTGGGAACACATCATGTGCTGTCCAGATTTTGCCGCAGACCAGACTTGAACCGGAGTATATGCACCAAACTTGTCTCATTTATTCATAATTTAACATATAAACAAATTTCACAACATAATTATTATTAAAGATGTAAATTGTTAATTCTGCTTTGTTTAAAGTTGTCCTGTGCCAAAATCTGGATTCAGAGCCGGTTTTGACAGCTCACTTTTGTCGCCAAGCCTTCACCTGCAGAGCGATTATTTCAAAGCCTTCCGTCTAGGGCAGCTTGATTCAGTCTTCTTTAGTTGTCACATCCGAATTTGCCAAAATAAAATTTGGTGTGAACAGGTGAGCTATTTGTTTTTGTAACTTAAAATGAGAACTATATCGTGTAAGTGAGTAGTAATTAATTAAAAATCAAGTGTATCAAAACATCTTTAAAAAAGGGCCGTTATATTTTAGCCAGAAATCTACTCGACTATATATCTGGTGTATTAAATAAATTATTTTTGTTTCAAATAATATTTCAGCCTCTATTTGGCCAAAATAGTCATCTAAAATATAATAATTTGTATGTGGCATTGTTCGGCAGTGTTACCTAAACGAAAGTACGATTATGCCTGCCAGAATCGTATGTAGAATGTAATGAAAATTCGTTAAAAGGAAGTTGTTCAGAACAAAGTTTACAACTAAAGCACTGTGCTTTTAAACAATATAAACGCTATCTAACAAAAAGGTAGCACTTTCTATTAATTTACTCAGAAAATTAGTATAACTTCAAACTCTCTTTCTCTCCATACCTTTCTCGACTGTCCAATTGGTATCATTTTCTTTCAGGGGATGGATAACTGGGAATCTTTCTCCACAATTGAAATGTCAAAGTAGAGACTACATGATTGAGCTAAGAAACATTGATCCTGATGTTCTATGAATAAGTGAAAGCTCATTGGCCGTTATATATAAAAGTCAGATCATACCTACCCAGTTACTTAAACCCTATTTAGAAACAATTAAGAATTAATTTAATTTGGCCTAATTATACGTTTCAACATTATTCTTAATATAAATTTCCATAACCATGCATATAATTTAATAATAAAGCATTCCACTTCAGCGCTTTAAGTACAAGGGAATGAAAACTGAAAATATTTTAAATTTCTTTGTCGTATTCCTGTGAGAATACGTTACGCTGCTTAATGTGAAGAAGTTAATAATCCTAATCACTGTATAATGCTTATAATGTTTAGAATAATTTTCCTGAAAAATTTTCAAATTCATATAAACGTTTAGTTTCTCAGTTTTTGTTTTAAGACAAATATCTGTCACCAGAGAAATTTTTTAAATGCGCCCATGCATATTTAACTGTAAACAATAAATTCTATAATTATGAGTAGTCTGTCATGTTAATGAAAATTTGCAAACCTACGGCAGATTAGTATTAAATTTTTTTTTAAATTGGTATTGGTTAAGTAAAACAAATAATTGAAAATCGATAGAACTATCCGAGGCAAGACAGAATGATCCTGTCTATATCCTAATTCTCGAAACGTTAATATCTTTTCAGTAAAACTTTATTGAAATTTCTCGACCAATTTTAATAATATTGCATTGAACAATATCTCACATTGCCACACCTGTCACAATTAAACTCTTTAATATATGGCAGATTACAAGAATACACTATATAATCTAAATGAGACAACTACTCAATTTGAAAGCCTATCATTTTACGGAAGAAGAAAAAGTTTAAAACATGAATTAAGCCTCATTTTTTTTCGCATTTTCATATAAAACTAAAATTTCATTACGGCCAGCTGTTGTTAAATGATCATTACTCATTGGTAAATCATAAACAATATAGGAAAACGAAGCTTTATAAAACAAACTAAAATATAGTGGAGCATGCCACGATTTGCGATCGTGGGTTGTCGTTTTCAACTACCAGTTTCACAAAGATCCGATTGATCCCCATTTCCAAGTACGCATTGACTTCTTCTTCGTTGTAACTGTGTGCTGATTCTACCTCCAATGGCGTCAACCTCGTTCATACTAACCACTGGGAATGAGGTACGATCTAACCTTCATTGATTGACACTTAATATATAAGTTTCCTGCTTAACAACGTGGAAATGTTAGTTAAAGAAATTTCAATAACATTGAGATTTTCCATATTTTATTTATCAAATGCAGCAGATAAATTAAAACCCTTATTTAACGGTCGATTTGTCTGAAAATTGTCACCCTTGACAATGCCGACTTGCAAAATAGCCTTTTGGTTGTTGCCTTCAGGATCCAGAATAAGCACACGTTAAAATAATGTCTGTCTAATCCTGCGAAATACAGTAGAGGTGTACATGGTAGGTTAATTGTGCTCCGTCACACAATTTGTTATAAGTAAAATGTGTGATTCGCTTTTTAAATCTTAGATGCTTTCATACATATACGCCTAATGCTTGATAAAAGGTAGACATTTTAATGAATATTACGAATGCATAAAGCTGTTGTAGAATAGTTCATAATGTTCTGAAATAGAGTTATGCTGCTGAAGAATTTTAACCAAGTATTATTCAGTTTGACAATAAACGAAATTAAATAGAAAACAATTGATTTAACTCTCGTCAATTCCTATATATATGAGAAAATTTAAAAAAAATAACTGAATTATATGAAAATTGTGGTTCATTTTAGGTAGCATATGGTAAATTTAATATTGAGAGAATTCAATTGTAATATTAGTAAATTCTTTTATAACATTTATATCAGATTGCGGGACTATCTTTATTTTAAAAGCTTCTAAACAAACAACAGTTTTAACCGTAATAACTGATATCATTCAAGGCCAGATTGTATGGATTAACTGGAGTAACGGGTGTTCAGATATTTTTGTAATACTCAATTTTGGTGAACTATAGCATACATTGAAATCCATCGTGTTGGTACCTTGTAATGACTCAGCAACCATAGTGTTAGTACCATGTACCTTTAGGTATTATAATCTTGGTATCGGGTACTGACATTAAATTTCGCATAACAGTGCTGAATAATAACTTGAGTGCAAATTTCTATCATTGCTAATTACCATCTGCTAGAGGAAACTATCACAAAATAAAACTAAGTTACCATATCATAGATTAATGTACACATCAAGTAAATTGCGTGCTGATGTGCATACATTCATAATATCGTTTGCCTCTGAATTAAAAATTTAAGCAACCGTAAGATTATTATAATTTTTAATGTTAGGTATCGCATTACTCATTGATAAAAAATGTGGGATAACCTATTCATTATCATTAAATGTTCCATTGTCATCAAACTCTACTTTGGATTACTTAAACTTGATATGAATACAACTCGCATAGTAAATGCAATTAAATATCATTCTATGGAATCTCACCCACGACATTTATATTTAACGTAATTTGTCTCTGAGAAGAACTCTTTTAATATGTTTTAAGTTGGGATATATTTTATTGATTGTGAAGAAATTAACTTATTTGTACTGATGAATAGTTTAAAGATATATAGGTCGAGGGTCTTTTATGCCACACTTCATCTGTCATAATGTTACGCTTAAAAGAAATAAAATTCCCGTGGGAATCATACATTTTATGTCATTATATGTATGGAAATTGGTAGTTACAATATGGTATATAATTATGTTTAGAGATATACATATTTAGCAGTAATAATTTGCTTTATCTATTTTAGCGGCATTTTTATAAACCCCTAAAACATTTACCTTATCTAGTTAAAATTCAATAGTTTTTTAAGTGGACGTTGATCTTTATTCATTATTTCCGTCATTCAAGTGTTTGACAAAATAAGACCGCTGTAAACCTGACTATTAGCGCGTTTAACTTAACGGTTTTTGGCTGTTAATCCGAACACTTCTCCGTGACCTCTTTCAGCGAGGTTTTAAACTAAACTTGTAATGCAAAGACATCTGTCAATCGTCGTATTTAAGACCAAAAATGGTCTAAAGTAGTCAACTTAATAACACGTATCTCCTGCTAGTATATTGATAAAATTAATATACCTATACCTAGGTTGTCAATTAAAAAACGCAACAAATTTTAAAATAATTCAAAACACTTGTATAAATGGTTAAATCATGTTACTGAAAACTGCTTCTTTTTTAAAATATACGTTCAATTCGCGTTGACTGTTCGTTAATTCCCTATAAGATAGGATTCTTCCTACGACGGCTTGTGTGAAAGTCATTTCCCAAAATATATTGTCGCTCAAATAATTTTAATCTGCTATCCATTAAATGACACGGCAACAAATCTACAAATTTACATTTAGTTTGGCTTATTTAGCTATGTAAATCGCGAACGGGAAATCGACATCTTATTGTAATATGTGTAGAGGATACAAATTAATCCTTCCAGATTTTTTAATTTAATTAGCAGAATATTTAAATCTACAATAAAAGTATGTCAACTAATAATTTATTATGTGGGTGGTTGATTTGCACTCTCGGTTCTGGAATTATTTGATTGATTCTTATTTCCAAGAACGTGTTAATTTTGGATTATTGGTGACTGGGTGCTGATTATTCTCCTCAATTCGTAGGCTTTCACGCCATTGACAGTCTATGTAATCTTGGTTCTATGGCACTTCGATTGCTCATTTCCAGTGCCATCGTGCTCAAATATGGTCGTGCGAGTTGTGTACAGTTTGTTATTTGATTTCCGATGATAGTACTGAAAATGAAGCGCCGAAATGTCATAGAACCAAGATTAGATAGAGTGTCATTATCAATGGTTAGTACAAATGACATAGAAACCCTGGGAGTGAGGGGACGAAACCACAACCAGCCAACATGAATCCGAACTCAACGCGTACATGGAAATAAAAATCAATCGAATCACTGCGGAACCGAGAGTGCAAATCAACTAAGCACAAAAGTAAATCTTGGATATGTGGAATGTGATGAGGGCAGTGCGCAACCAAACACAACAGCTTGCAAAAGCATCCCAACTAATTTGATTTCCGCACACCGAGGTTTTCTAGCCTCGGCACGAATGAACACAATAACAAATCCCGCAAATCTGCATTATCGGTGAATAATAAGGTTTAACAAGCTGAAACCGGATATTATTCACTCAAAGACAAATTTGAAAACATTCGACCTCAATAGGAAATGCTTAGAAATGTATAGATTTGACGCCAAAATTATTTGCTGCAAAACACATCTTTCAACAGACAGAAACAACATAAATCTGTTAATGGCTAACTGCACTTTCAAAATACATAACTTTTCAATTTTTGTCAATTTATATAACTAGACCGCATTCTTATTCATACCACGTTCTGATTGCTATGGTGAATTGTTCTGCATTATTCTTTGAAAATATTGTTTTTGATAATATATCGATGGTTTTAGGAAAACATTCATTAGTACCATGCCCGTAATATTTTGCAACACCATTCCACAGATTCTGTTTCACTACCGGCCAGTTTAACAAATGGAAGGCTAAAACGAACAAGGTGTCATTTTTAAATCATTTGTAAAGTGTGTATTGATAATTAAGCACTACCGATAGAGTTTTTTTTATTTAAATGCAGATTTAAAAATTATCAAACTGCCTATTCCATATAGCTCAGTTGAAAAATGAAATTGTAAATAACAGATTTCAATCGCTTTGCTCGGAATAAGTATATTTGAAAGTTGCCTATAGTAAGCTGAGATGAAAAGGTTACATTTTTTCAAATATTTATAGATATTTTTTTTATTTTTTAACCCGAATTATAGCGCAATTGTAAACTCTCTTCGGCAGTACCACCCAATGTGTCGCTGGCGGCGATCAGTCGAAACGGTGTTCTGGAGAAACGATCTGCAACGTAAGAACTTGATTTTTTTTAAATTAGCAAGAAGTCTACAAACGAATATATATTTTTTACTTTTAATTAGTTTTGTTCCTGTTTTTAACTAAAGCAACTGATGGCATCAAAATCCAGATCAAGAGCCGGTTTTAGTGGCAGGACTATATGATCCTCATCATTATTGAAAGGGCACAGATAAATTGATTTTGAGCATAACAAAGTTTGCTACATTCGATTCTGCCTATGTGTGTTATCGTTATCCACCCTAGCGAACAGTTGCTATAGAGTAGATTTTTGTATTTGATAAGTACTGCCGACTTCTTATCCGGGGTTTATATCTCTCAAGTGTACGTTTTGTCGGCTTTTCATTTTCTTAAACATCTTGACTTAAATTGGAAATTTATTTTATCCAAATGTATCCGGCTCTACTGAGAGTTCACCTTGCGAGACACCATGATCGCAGTTTATGAAAGTATGTGCGTGCAAGCCATTTTGCTTATTTGAATAAGGATTTATGAATCACATGTACGCCAAAACACAAATGAATCATTTGTTTGCTTGCAAATCACGGAATATTTCTGTTCCATTGGCTTCACGTGAAGCCGAAGATGAAACAATGGCTCTCTGCATGGCTAATTTTTATATTTCTTATTATAGATCTGAAACAGAGTCCAAAAGTGTTCTTGAGCATGTGGAAGAAATATTTAATGAAGAAATTTTACTCAAATTTGTTATAATTTTGTACACACTAAATACAAGCAAACTTCTATATATGTGCATAATTAATAATTAATTAATCAATTAATAATTAAGCCGTAATCTTGTTTATCAATATTCAGTGCAAGAGCTGGTTGGAATGTAATATGGACAAATAAATATTTTCAGTGAAGAATAGGGAAATATTAAAGCTCTTCTGGATGAAATGGTTTTTGTAAAATCTGTTTTAGGAAACCAAATAACTGGGATGAATACAACAATGTCCAAAGCATAAGGGCTTTATAAATTTTTTTTCAATTTTTACACCCAAATCGACTAGTTATTTCAGGCCTTCAACGGATATTGAAATTATTCTTTCGCACATGGCTGTTCCATAGCCGCTGTTGTGGTTCGATAAAAATTGATGCCTTCGATCGAGCGCCGTATATCTGTTAATAAGCACAGATTGCACATGTACTGATTCAAGGATTATTCGATCGCTCATTAGTATTTAAATTGAAATGACCATAAGAACTTCCGCGTGTTAAATAAAAACAACTAATATTGGATTTCCTCAGTGCAAGAAGAATTTGTTTGTTGAAATATGCAGTCTAGGGTCACTGAAGCGCCAAGTTACTTTTGTTGCCATGGGACTAATTTGGCGAAATTTGCCTTAGTTAACGGATACTTTGTCATATTTGTAACCGCATTATCCCACCAAGATTCGATTGTTCGACCATTCCAGATATCTTGGTCTGTAAAACACGCCTAGTCGTTTAGTAGAGTAGGTCAACGCTCTACAAAATAAGGCAATATTGACTATTACGTATGGGTCTGGGACAACACAGGTGACTTATATGTCAACAGAACGCACAGCAGACATGCCTTCTTTTAATACTTTATGTTTTAACCGGTCTGTCATTGACGGGCTGTAGCATCCTGTCATTTGGAAACATTCCAATTACGCTAAGATGACGCTCACCGCTGAAACAAATGTCACCAATAAATGTCTCATTGTGCTACATAATAAATATGGTTTTCCGTGAAGACGGCGATATCCAGGTGATATCTAGGTAGTGCTTGATAATATAGGTATGCCAAAAAAGGCTTCAAATAACGCCTAACAATCCGCTTAGAATAAGATAGCTTACGAGGGATTAGTTTTAAATCAAGGTTATATGCTTAGAATTCTCTAATGAACAGACTGTGATTAAAAAATTTGATAACGAAGCAGCTGTGTACCTGTATTGGTCTTCGAAGATAGAGCGACTAATAAAGGAAGAGTTATGTCAAGCCTCTGGCGTGGCGTTCGTAGCTTTGTAATATTTGTGCTTTAAAGTTTTAATAAACATAAATATCTAATCCAGGTCTTTTATTTTGGTGAACTTCCAAAACTGCTTGAACGTTGTTGAATTGAGTTGCGCAGTGCAACCACCACAATTCGTGGGTAGTAGATTTGCACTATCAGTTTCACAAAGATCCCATTTATCCCCATTTACATGTAAGGATCGAGGTCGTCTTCGGTGTGGCTGGGCGCTGATTCAATACAATTTGTGCTAACCACTAGAAATGAGGTGAGATCTAACCTTTTTTGACTGGTAACTTTTCGATACATAATTGCCGGTATATTCATCAGGCATTCAGTCACACACACACACACACACACACTGTACAATTTTCACAATAACACATTTGCTTAAACCTTTTAATGTGAGCATTGTACTGTGCGTGTTTTGAAGCCTGATGAAGGTATTTGAAATGTGGTACCGAAACGGTGTCTGTCAACGAAGTTTATATCTTACATGATTTACATTGGTGTGTAAGAATGGTGTGAAAGCCTTTGGAGTGAAGGGACGAATCAACTCCCAGCCACCACGAAGACAAAAACGACGCGTACTTGGAAATGGGGATCAATCGGAACTCTGCCGAACTGATAGTGCATATCTACTACTTACGAATAGAAACCGTGGATACTTTTAATCCTAAACTGTTATTAGGTTTATTCGAAAATCATATGAAGTTGCACGTGTGTATCTCTTGGTTTATGATCCAGATTTTTATACGGTCGATTTGCGGCATCCAGGCGCATTGTTATGCAGTTTTGTTTCCGGGATATTGACAAAGATTCCCAAACATGACTAGACATCATTCTAGTCATTTTATTGCAATAAAACTGTCAGAAACGGTATTCCACCTCCGTGATTGCTTTGGAAATCCCGGGCCTATATTCCATTGCTTCGAACTGTGGCTGGAGTTGTAAGACGATTACAAAATACTAAGATTATATACCTCTTGTCCGAGCAAAATCGTGGCGGCCAAACAAGCAACTCAAAAAATTATAGATGCCAGCGTTCTAGAGCCATCTTGTCTGTGCTCTAAGTCTCCTTCTTTCATGTATTAAAAACGATATTTTGTGGCTGAGTCGGGCGCTCTAACCAAGGCAATTAAATGCTGTGACTAAGCATGGTTCTTATCTTATACCTGCTCTACGCGTTATGTCACTGAAATGTCTTGTAGAAATTGGTTTTTAACCTGCGACTTAGAAACATTATATGCTGAGCAGTGTTGGACATGGACAATAATTCTTAATGAGTTACGAGGTTCTTGAAATTTAATCAAAACGTACACCCTGGGTGCATCTGTTTATATATTTTATGAGCGTTTTAACATGTACCGAAGCCAATTCCTTACTAGCAATCATATTATTTTTTAATTATATTACTTGCTCTTTGAACCTTTCCGTTGGGTCTTTTGTTATATTAGTGAGTACTTCAGCAATACTTAACTGTTCTAACGTTTTATTATCATAATCGGATTAATTCACCCAAACCGTAGCTCATCCGTTATCTGCTCTTAGACAAAACATTATCCGATAATAACTCATTTAAGAGACGTTGAATTTCATAGTTGGGCTTAATTTAATCCACGTGTTGTGTTAAAATCTTTGTCGCACCATCTTATTCAAATTTAGCTCTTCTCGGAAAGATGTGGCAATTTCACAACTTCTGTAATGAACTCATTTCTAACTAATCTTTCATTTTGACTAGCCATGTTCAAACCACGGTTAAGCAGGTTAACTTAATTTACCTATATATTTATTGTTCATAAATCTACTATCTCAACAGCTACGGTTAAATTTGTACTGTTTTGAGAAGGCCTATCAATTCCAAAATCAGCCTTTTTTCAATTATGCCAAATTATGACTTTTTGCAATTCTATTTTACGGGCAATATTAGTGAACTTCTCTATACATCTAAATTCATCTGCTTGCAAAACAGAAGGTAACCTCAACCTTAATTTAGATTTGTCCTTAATAAGTACAAATTTACGCTTACCTCAAGCACGAACCAAAGTGTTCTTAATATTTACACAAAGGTCAGTCTTAAGAGACAAGCCGAAAGCATTTAAACAGAAAATTTAATCTGAGGTACGTAGAAACTGATATTGGGAAGGAAGGTCTTAAGATCGTGGTACTATTTGACTCTAAACTAAGCCGGAAATTAAACTCATTAGCTTTAACAGACAATATAATAGTAACAGTTTTAAGATAGTTCCTTACATTTTGCGCTGGACACTTTAACCAAAAATGCAAAAATGAACCATTACTAATTAATTATCTACACTTCGTGGTTGCTTTTCAAGAATTGACAAGTTGGTTAGTCAAGAATCAAAAGAAAATGAATATAATAAAGCAATTAACGATTTAATGCCTAATGGCTATCCCGGACAATTAATTGAATCAATTATTAAAAGGGGAATTAAGCAGAAACAGACGTATTACGGGCCAGAAAAGAATCAGTCAACCTAAAAATTCCAATTTAAGGGGGATGTAGTTTCCCGAACAGCACAAAATAAAGTTGAAGCAGCATTATCACGTACATTTAATGCAGCTAAACTACGAGTTTTATATAAGTTAACACACTTGCGTTTACCAGGCAAATTAAACAGTCGTTGAAGTCGATCAAATATTGTTGCCAATGAAGTCGTCGATCAGCTTGCATAGTGAAATAATATTTAATTTAAACACTTTCCTGTTTTAAAATCAAATGGTGAATACGTATGTTATTTACCAACACATCATCATGAAGCATCGCATATTATGTGTTCCCCTTTCCAGACGTAGCATTCTACAGAAGTAATTACTAAATCACAAAAAACTAAAAAGGAGCTAGTCATGCAAGCCTTACGGATAAACATAAGTGAAGCCGAGGTTTATGCAAGCAGAAGCATGAACAGGCGATGAACTTGAACTGGACGTGACACACACCAATTGATTCGTTTCCGTTCTTCGAACTCCTGTTCCTATATTTTCGATCTTATTTGCTTTCCAATTTATATATAAAAATATATTCATTAGTAGATATTTTAGGAAATTATGCGAAAAATGTTTCTTGTATCGATAAAATTTCTTTTTGTTTTTTGCACGAAAGGGATTTTTAATGAATTTTACTAAAGCTCGCATTTCAACATAATATATATATATATACTCATATATATATATATATATATATATATATATAAAAAATTTACCATGTTTTGCAAACAAAACGCTCAAATGGATTTATACTTTGTAGGACTTACAGATTTGTTAATGTTCTAGAAACTGCATTATGGGCCAGTTACATTAGGCCACTTTCTTGATATCTTTGTCTGTTTTTTTGGGTCCTTTGCAGACTTTTCCCATCGAGGAGAGTGAATATGATTTTAACATAATTGATTGCGCGGGTGGTGGTAACAATTTTTTTAAATCAAGTTTGCGAGAAAGCTTGGTAAGCACCAATCCCCATTGTATTTAACCAGTCGTCGAACAACATAACAAAGCTACGTAGCCGCAGCTGCGAACCGTTTCTGACCTTCCATAGTCATCATCGAAATTTACTGTTGGCAAACTGAATATCGAGATCAAACCGCATTGAATATATGGAAATCAAATTTAGATATGCGCTCTCTCACACTCTATTAGTCTCATACACACTGAATTGACTAGAAATATCGGCTACGAATTTCTATGCAGTCACCGCGGAGGAAACATTATTTAACGGTTTACAACTCTTACATTGTTTAATATATGGGCAACACAATTTAACAATTTATTGCGCGAATTGATAACGAATTCTTTTTAAATCAAAGTTTACTAAACTTTGATAACACCAATCATTTTATTTTAACCAGTCATTTCAAACATAACAAAACTACATAATATAACTTTTGACGCCGTTTTCGAACTAATTACATATCAATCTGACGTGCATATTATTAATTCAAAATTCAGATTTATCCACAGCAAAGTGAGCCCAGACGGATTATCTTTGTCAACTTTATATTCATCATATATTTTATTCTTCTTATTCATTAACTTAGTTATAATATTAGTTGCTAAATTCGCGATTTGATTTAGAAGTAATTTTCACTTCAACATATTAGCCGTCATTCAATAAAATGCGTTTTGAACCTGATAAGATTGATGAAACGTTTGCTACTTCTACATGGCAACAAACGGTAAATAAATAGGATTCTGCTCTTTAATCGTTATATCCTCCGTAAATAAATTTTTCGTTAGAAATACTTTACAAAAATTAGCGCATGTTTTATACTATTGTTCTGTAATTAAATATTAATTACGATAGGCTTGCACACTGTCCCTGTTATTCTTAAAATCGTTTTGCAAATAGTTTGCAACGAATTCTTCTTTTTGCCATATCTATGTTTGTTAAGTTTCACCTGTATATGCTTTCCAACGGAATAGATTCTACTGATCTTTGCTATGACTAATAATTCTAGAAAATGTTAAAATTCAAATTAAAAGAAGCGGACCTTCATCTCACATCTGCTAATCTGCTGATTATCTTAAAAGCTAAGAAGTGTTCGTGTTAAAGCATTGCCAAATGATAACTATTAATTAAAAGCCCCACTTTCTATGTGTGCTTAATTTAGCCTGAATCTCATTCACCAAATGAAAACGAGAAGAATGGCATTCAAACTAACAAATTCCCTGATATTCAGCGATTCTGGATGCATCAATTTGAGCTTCATACGTAACAATCTCTCCGTATTCTATCTCATGATGAATTATTCGATTTTGAGCGCAATGTTGCGTATACATAGTTTGGTCTAATATACTTTTTGTTGACTCAAATTTATTCTGTCCTAGCTTAACATAAACAAACAAATATATATATATATATATATATATATATATATATATATATATATATATATATATATATATATATATATATATACATAATTTCGTTTTATCTGCTCATTTTTACGCACATTGATGGTGGCAATGTTTTTTAAACTTGTTTAAAAGCACCATTAAAGACACAATAAATCAAGCCAACATCAAATAGACGTGCATAACTTCCAAAATCCTTTTAATAGCTAAATAATCTATTTAACATTTAAATTTCTCAAGGAAATTTTCTTCGTTACCGCAATTGTATTTTATTCTAAACAGAGTTTTGTCACATTTCTTTAATTCAAATTATTTGGATTTCCTATTTATTATTTAATCATGCAGACATAAAATACATTTGCATCCTGTCATAGAACATTAAATGGATATATTTGAGGTTATTTCTAAAAAGCTGTTGTTCTATTATTTCAAGGTTAGGAAAATGCTTTAGGCATTAATTAGCTAACACTTTCAAATTATAAAATTGATATAAATAAATGAGCAATATTCGCACGGGCTGTGAATACATTTATTTAAATCAAGGTTGCGATCTTGATATAAATACTATTCATATTTTAAATATTCATTTTTTATTATATACTAAGCATTGTGTAATGTAGAAATAGAAATTCATCCAGTAGACCAGTTTTATCCTTATTAGGAACTTCTCAAGAAATGTCCAGAATTTGCCGCAGACAGGGCTCGAAACTAGGCACGTCCGCTTCGAAAATCACTTTAAACATTGAACCACCTTGTCGCAACTATGCGAAGCACATGTGCCTAGTTTCGAGTCGTGTCTGCGTCAAGTTCTGAACGGTATGTCAAAAGTTCCAAATAAGGACCAAACCATTCTAATGTATGAATTTACTTTTCCACATTACCCAATGATTAGTTTATTATGACGAATGCATATATAACGGAGCTGGTCTTTATATCAATATCGCAACCCTGAGTTGCATAAAATTGACAGATTGGACTTACTATACTCAACCAATTCGTATTATGTCGTATTCAGAATTTTGCAAAAATATTTTATGTAAGCATATACAGCATTAGAATTGTTTTCAAGTTCGCTAAAATATTTATCATTTTCATACTCGTGTTGAATCGCCCTCATTTTTCAATGCATACCGATGATATTTTAGCATTTAAAATATAATTAATTGGTTTAATATTTGGTTTTAGGTTTTCGCGGCGTTGTAGAAGAAGAACGTCTAGAATATTTTTTTACTGACTAGATCATTTTGCACAATTGCTTAAGGTCTAAATTATCTCAAAAATTTTTTATTTCAAATACTTAATTTTGTTTTGTCAATTTTATTTTATCATATTTAACCAAAATGAATTTATAAAATTAATCTTCTTAAAATGTAATTATTTGATCCCAGTTTTTTATTCAAAACACATTTAAAGTGAACTAGAAACGCTTTTGATCCGCCTTATCAACTGATTTAAAGGAAAAATAAAACACAAAAAACCTTTTTGCTTGAACAGATAAACTCTCCAAATAGATATTATTATTCAAATAGGAAAAGCTTAACGAAATTGTAATTGCGGATGATCTTATTTCGGTACATCTAGTAAAAAGTGAATTAACAGTTTTAGTAGCAAATTAATTTCGTGTGTGCAAAATAAGATTTTTGTTGCACGGTAGGTGTGTGATTATGATTCCTCATTTCGAGGCAACTGCAATAAATATATGTTGTCTAGAATGTGCAAACAAAAACAAATGGTTCGATCAGTTAAATTTTAGTACAGCTATCTAAGCCTCATCGGAAGCGTTGTTTAATTAGGCTACCTCTATTTTAACTTGTTGGGTCTAACATAGAATATATCAGTATGATATTTATGTGGAATTTACTTATTCTTTAAAAAATAAATTCTTGTGTGCGAACTCTCGTTGAAATTAGTTAATAAGGTGGGGCGTAAACGCTTCTCAAAAATACATAATGTGATCCGTAAATTAGTTAATGGCAATAAATATTTTATGTATTTAAGAAAGTTTTCTACTAATTAGAAGATCAAATTAATACGTGCATAGTACTTATTTACATGCATGTCTGCACTGCATAATGCAAATGCATAAACAATTCAGGTAAAAATAATTTTAATATTTAATATTGTTCTCAATTCTAGAAGATTAATATATAGCCATAGAAATTTTCTTCGCACTGCTTTGTTTAAATTCATTACGTAATTTCCTGGTATTAGTAAGATACTATAATAAATATTTATAAGAAATCAATTTTTAATGTTCTAATCAAATCAAATGTTGCCCATTGACGTTTTTCATGCTCATTTCCAACATGTGTAGAAACTCTAAATCGGATTTGTGTGAAGTTTTCTTAAGGATGCACACATTTGACTGATCAATGCCTTTTTGGTCTTCTAGTGCATTCAGTATTCGTCGTTGGAAATATGCATCAGCATTTTTTGGTACACAAATACTTAGCTTAAACCAACATTTAATTGCAAAAAAAGTTGCTTCATTCATAATTTTGCAAGTAGATTTTGCATTATTCACAAACTCATATGTTGATAAATATTTCTTCTGTAGTAATAGAAAGCACACGAAATTTATATTCCATAATTTTTAGAAACGTCTAAACAATAGCTTGGCCCAGAATACTACTTTGATGCGTCTGGCAATTGAAACTTGATTCTTGAACGATACATGATGACGACCGTTGATTTATTTGCGGGTACATTTCAATCAATAAGTTTGAATCTCTCGATTAATGGCCAAACAATTCGAATCCAACTTTTCGGACATATATTCAAGTGTATCACAAATACTGTGAATTAAGCAACAAAAAACTATAATAATGAAGTACATGAAAAACAATAATGCGTACATTATATCAGTTTATTTCGTTTTTAATGTCAGAATCACAGGTGAATTAGAATGCATTACATTTCATAAGGTAATTCACACTTTTATTAAAGCATCTTCCATACATGTATATGCTTTAAAACTGACTTATGCCATAAATAAATACCCTTCTAATTTAATTTAAAGCCAATAAATTTTATTTTAGTGCCCATACTCACTGAGGAAATTATTTTGTATGCGTCATACAATTGTTATTCCCGTTGCACACCGCTTTGTCATTAATTGATTAGAATATTAACGGTTGAAGCTGTTACTTCAGCCAAATCAAATCGCAAAGTTATCTTCCGTTGTGCTTTATTCACCAAAGACACCTTCGTGTCTTACAACGTTTCCCTCAGCGTTCCATTGTGCATTCTTTTCGGTCACGATAACTTGGGGTGCATTAGATTCGACTAAGACGGCGTACCCCATACTTATCTCTGTTGTGGTTTGCTTCAACTGTACAAACTTGACACATTGGCTAAATTAAATGATCATAAACAACACATAGTTAGCCACTGGCTGCAAACCCACTAAGTCGATATGCAAAAGCATATTTCGTGCTGTGACAAAGACATCAACAGAGGTTATCATTTCTTTTTATTGTGGTTTACAATGCTCGCTTTGAGGGTCATTGTGGCAGTAGCCGCTAGCAAAATTTGTCATGTCATGTCAAATCAACCGCGAATGCAATGTTTCGATGAGGCGCCGAGCTCCAGTATGTACCAACGTTTCATGCCATAAGGCGAGCATTTCTGTGCGAAAGGAAACTAGGACAAACGCCCGGTACAGTTTGTTATTTACTGCGCATTATTAGCCTTTTTTGGCAGGCTCAAAGCTATATATAGTCTGCAGGCTGGTTTGCCATTTTTTAGTTACCTAGCTATTGCTTGGCAAGTGGCATTGATGCACTGATCCTATAAGACCTTCAGTAGTAGTGATACCAGAAAGCCAAAATTCTGTTGTGCTTATCAGCTACAACATCATCGATGTCTGCTTAATATTGATTAGTTACATCGGACTCCTCGTGCTCTTTAATAACCTAATATTTCCATTTATTTTGAATACCCTGTAACCGGAAATGTACTAGTGAACTATGATTTGAACTAACTTATGTATGCCCATTGATGACCAAAAATCTAAATATTTGAAGGACATTTTAACGCTAGAAGCTCTTTATCGTTGGCTGTATTTACTTTTTAGAATAAAGTTTATAAGAGCTCATCTACGAAAGATTTATAAGCCATATTACTGCATGCAGACACGATTAACTTATTATGAAAATATATTTCGGAATTTGCTCACATGAAGTGTGCCAACTATTAGAGGAATTTTAACAAATACATTTTTATTTATTTTTCTCTAAGACATAACTGAGGAATTCCTCACATGTTTGATCGTCTCGCTTCTTTATACTTAATTATTTGATATTTAAATCATCCTTGAAGAAAACTACTGATGTAGTCTTGGACTCAAAGGTAGGTATTTCATGACACTGCGTATCGAAGATAGATGCGGTTAATAAAAATGTAACTTCGAGTATTAATTAATAAAATTTAGAGGCTTCTAAACTTTGCATTAGGCACACTTTTACAGATACTTTTATAGTAACGTTCATCATAATTACTCTTGTTTAGATGATTCATTTTTCTTTGCTACCGAATAAATTTTATTTTTATTACCTTTCTTTCAAGGGCTAATATCTCTGCTACTAATACGAATTCATAAAGCGTCTCCTTTTTACTGTTGTAAGGAGTCTACTGTGCAATTATATTTAGTTATTAGGCAACTAGTAACAAATAAGTTCAAATATGACAAGAAGGATAAAACAAAGACAACATGAACGAAACGTTTAATCTCGTGTACATTCGTTTCGTGCTTACTGGCGACTCAGCAGTAGGAGCCGCTATTACGTCCTGTACTCATTATAAAATTGGGTGAGAAATGTGGGGAAAAAGGACGGCAAATATCCTATACGAATGTAGAGCTAACTTCATATAATGTCTTCGACAATGCGAATTGAAAGCCAACCCACTATGACTGTTATATCAGTATCAGATAACAACATTATGGTTGCTGAAAAGGTACATAGTATCAACAATATTTTTGTCGTGTTGGTACATTATACCAACACAATGTCTCTCAATGTATCCTAACGTTCACCAAAATCAAATTTTGCTACTATCTCAGAACACCTGTTGCTCGAGCAAATCCATACACTCTGGCCTTAGCTATGTTGAGTTATAAGGGTACTAGTTATAATATTATAGTCTTACAAACACGAGATAAGTATATGCGCAACTATAGTAAATTTAATCACCAGCTGCATTTGTCAAAAATAAGATCCTAGACAGAGCATTAATTGGAAATAAAATTCGAACTTGATTTTCTTTTTATTTTGTACAACACTTTTGAAGCGACAGCAAGGTGCAATCTGTATTTCGTTTTCCCTTCAGCCAAATTACACTTACGCAGATGATGTAGATGATTGAATCCAAACTTATGGAAGTACGCCTAATTCTGGCATTTTGAAACTATGAATGATGTTGCTAGTGCGTCTAATTTATAGTGTAGAATGAACATTAAAAGATGCTAGCTTTCAACATAACAATACTGACCTTTGTAATTGCAAGCATTAGAAAGGTTTTCCCCATTTAGTGATAATTTCAATATAATTATATTGTTTAAAATTGGTTTTACAAATCATTTCTGGCTGTGTAGAGGCATTACTGTAAGGTTTATCTGATGAAGTGAAGTTTTGTAATGCAAATTGAGGAAAATACAATTTTGCTCATCTTTGAGTAAAATTCTTTTAGTTATTTTTGCTTTCCCGAATAAAGCATTAGAGATCATTCAATAGCGCAAGTGAAAATGTGTAACTAGTACCTGGAAATATTTTTTCATTTAAGTCTTTTTATTCTCCCTAAATAAGCATTAATATATACAAATTATAATGGCAATGCAAGCTTGTGTTCAAGTTGTTTGCAAAATACCTGTCCTCGATGGTAGAATTTTCCATGAACTTTACTCCACCATTTATTCATTTTAGTCATTTACATTACAAGCTGCTTTATTTAAATCAGTGAATTATTATTTATTTTCATTTTATCTCTGATTAACCAAGCGGTATATATATATATATATATATATATATATATATATATATATATATATATTATGACAACATCCTTTCCTTTTTTATATTTCACTTTTAAGTGGGATTGTATTTAAATTTATAACAGAAAGACATATTATATAAAATTTAATAGCAGATTAAGATTATATTTGATTGACTGGTAACCTGTACGACGCTTTCATATTTTTGTGTCTCTCAGAGTGCTAGTTATATAAAATTAAATTACTAAAATTGGTGAATGATCAATTACGGATACGCACTTTATTTTCAATAAGTTTGCCAATTTGAAATAAATATCGATTAAAATTGTATCTAATGGCACATGATGTCATAAATATTTCGTAATGATTGTTGCTTTTAGCCCTCATTAGGTGTTCCTATATTTAATAATCCAGTACAGTTGACGAATTGAATTTGATTTAATGGATTCTGCTTTTTCAGATAACGTATATATAACCAAATCCAATTATTATAATTTAATTTAACATCATTTTCACTGGTGAGATGGTTCCCCTCATATTATGACAGATTAGAGGCGGGTGGTTTGTTAGATATTATAGTCAAAAGCGATATCTTGAAGTTTCAATCTGAAAGAGACTGTTCAAATTACATAAGATGATGACTTTTAAAGTGTACATACAAAACATTAAACCAAGTTCATCGGGCTCAAATTCTAAACGCTGCAATTGTGCTAATGAATTGTCGATACAGTCTAAGGATAGAAATGGTGAAGTTGATGAATTGCTTTTGCTATTTTATGCAATTTTTTGTTTATATTGACAAAATATATTGTCAGTTCTTGCTATTACCATTTATGGAACATCAACTTACGTAATCTGCGTTATATTTGTGATCAAGAGTAATGCTAATGCAATTTCTCCTTCGGTAATACTTTCCAGAATAGATTAGACAGTATTTAACCCAAAATAGTGTGGACTACAGATATTAAGTGATGTAGAGTTTGACTTGAGTGTCTGGACCATATACCCTATATTTATATCCTATACACGGTAATTCTTGCAACAAATGAATTAATCTATTTCATGGATTGCCTTTGCTTTCTTATGCTATTTTTGTTATATTCCGAAATCACATAAAATTAAATCCTTCCTTTATAATTTAGAGTAACATCTATTTTGGCTACTTCAAATAACATACAAAATAACTAAATATAAATACTAAACAATATAGGCAAATTTCATTAAATAAACAAATATTGTTCTTAACATTTGCAAAATGTAGATACCTCTTTCTGATGTGCAAATAAATCTCTAATTCTATTAAAACGATAAGCGGACTTTATTCGGAAAATTAGATTATTATGCTTTCCTAGGTGTTAAATATGGGTAATATAAAAATATATTAAATTAGCATTTGATTATATAGATGTAGTTGTAGTATATTAGATATTCAGCTATTAGGTCAATTTATCTTTTCTTCGACGAAAATTAAAATTTTCATACATGCTGCCACCGGCAGTCGAAAAAAGTGCTCACACCTTATCAACGTTTTCCCTAAGAAACGGCTACGCCGCATGTCGACAAACATGGGAACTGTGCCCATCTAAGCAACCTCTATCTGTTATTATTCGCCAGACAAATGGATACGTGGAGAAATTCGATTGGTCTACATTTATACTACAGGATGGGATTATGCACTTATTGCAGGTATCTGCTTAAAAAAATACAGGATATCAAACGAAAATTTTTTAATAGATCGGCGTTTAATTTTTTAACATGAGTTTTTAGTGGCCAGAAAAGCTACCTTCTGAAATCGAAGCATGAAGCCCTGCCATTATTTCAATTTTGTAACGCATATATTCGATTCAATGAAATAAAGAGCAAACCAACGTGCCTGCCCCTTGAGATTTTTTGGTTCGTTCTCTAAACTCTTCTAAATCATATTTAGTCCGAAATGTTTTCTATTCAAAATTTGATTCTTGGGATTATTTATATTTCGTTATATTTATATTCTAATTTGTATTCATGAGTGCATATTCGCGATTTTAACTTTTAGCGAACATTTTTTAAACGGGACAATGGCTACAACTAATTTGCACAACACAGCCGATTTCATAATCCTTGAGAGATGGACACACATCGAAGTGAAATCTCAAAAAGGTAATTTTCTTACAAAAAAACTACACATGTCTCAGTAACAATATGAATCTGTCAATAATCAATGCCACGCTCAAAATTGTATTATCTGCCTGCATTAAAATTGTAATATTTATAAATATTTTAAATAATTTCCCTTGCTTCACTCAGTAAAATATCATTAATATTTAATCTAAGAGATGGAAGAAAATTTATTTGTTAAAAATTTAGTTTGATCTTAGCAAACATTTTGATTAGTCTTAATTTTCACTTTCCTCAACGCTAGAAAATCCATCAATTAAATACAGTTTTTGACAGCCCACGAATAAATAGATGCAAAACATATATTTCGCAAACACAACATATACAATCCTGTGCATACGTCACTAAATGTAGCATCAGCAATAAACCTGGATAGAATAAATTCATAATTCCAATAAACAGGCAACAGTCACATGTGTCACGACGCAGGGAAAAGCTAAGGCCTTGGGAGTAAAGAAGATTGAAGGATTATTGCAAAATATCCACATTTGGTTAATGCAGATTCAAACTCAACTGACAGATAGAAACGTATCTATGAGAAAAAAATTGGAACACATACATATAATAAAATGAGCAGTGGTTGCGCGGGGAGTAATAAAATTTATTTAAATCAAGGTTTCAATTTTGATATAAACAACTCTCCCATTATGTACTTACATTTGTCAGTAAAAACTAATTATTGCACAATGTAGGAAAGGCAAATTATCCAATAGACGTGTTTTGTCCTTGGAAGAAACTCATCACGTACCGTCCACAGAAAATTCTGGTCAGTTCGTGGTGAGCTCCCACGAAAGCCGTAACCGGTCTACCGGATGAATTGCCATTTCTACATTATACAATGATTAGTTGGTATTGGAAAATGAGACAGATGTTTATATCAAGACGACAACCTTGATTTTCTTAAAAATTTGTATACATTTCTCCAATAGATGACAATCTAAGCCTAGATAGGCATATAACTGCATTCTAAACAATGTCAGACAATTAGAAGCCAATTAAACAATAACTGATTGCGCGGGTGGTGGTAGCATATATTTAAATCAAGTTTGCCAGCCTGAAGTAGACAAGCTCACAAACTTTATTTCAAGAATTAGAAGACAAGTAACACAAAAAGACGAATCAAATAGCTCTTTAAAACGAAACCCAAACATCGAAATGTTTGAAATGTAGTATATAATCTCAACTAACTTTCGTTGATTTATTTGGAAAATAATGTTTACTCTACGCATTATATATTCTTTGTTCAGTTAATATTAATTAAATTATTTCCATAATCTTTAAAAATAGTCATAAACGTATTAAAATGAATGTATTTTATGAGTGAGATTTTTTCCTTTTTAATATATAATAACTTATATATTAATCTTTATTTTAAATTTGTTCAAAGCATTGCTTATGTTAACCAAGGCTATTCAGCCAGTAGAACGGTATCGTCTTCATTGAGGACTAGACATATACTGTCCAGAAGTTTCTGTGGACTGAGCCTAAAGCAGAGAACATTTGCTTCAGGGTCTGTGAATATCCACTGTGACAGCCTTCTGCATACCACAGGAACCTTTCCGTTATATATTAACGGGTATTTTTAGTTAGGCTTTCCATCAGGTTGAGCCTACGAGACATCAATTTTGATTTAAATTATGAGTTCACTATTAGTGCCCCAGGTGGCATTTTGTCTGCTTTATAATGACAGTTTAAGGGCTGCTGGTTGCTAATTTAAGTCGAACAATTTACTACATAGGCTCCACAACACTGAAAAGCTGACCAAAACGTAAATAACAATATAACTATATAAAGCGAGTTGTGAGAAAAGAGCATTAGAAAAAGAAGTAAATATGCTTGGTTCGGGCCTTACCTGTGTCAAATTCCGGATAATACTTGACAGGTTCGCAGGAATAAAGTTGCCGGTCTATTGGATGAATACCATTGCTTCCTTGAGGAATGCCTAATTTATACTGACAAAATTTCGATTCTGCCATATACTGTCAATATTTACATATGCTTAATTGTTTAAAAGACGCATATATTAGCAAGCAACTGTCAATCAGAAACTTGGGCACAATAATGTTATCACGGCGTAAAATAGTAACTTTTCTTTACACGTGGTGAATACGCGTGTGATTAGCAAATTTCTCTATTTTAATTGTAATTTGTTCCATTCAAATTTTTACTGACTTCAGTCAAATTTATATTTCCGATGATATTTCGATAATCCCCGTTGGTTGCCTTTGTCGAAACTGCGACGAAATTTGTTATTAGCTTATTCTGATCATTTATTAGGTATTAGAATAATTTTTTTAATTGTATACGTAAGTAATTTTAAACATTAAGCTTTGAGCTCTGATATGTTTCGGTTATCCTTTTTAATCATCAGCGCAAAAATTAATGCTTGCTGGAGAGTGACAATATACGTCTAATCAGTCATGCGACATTCTCCAAAGCTGTCCTTGATACATTTTGTTTAACTGAATTTTCGGTTTCATACATGCATTTGAGTCATAACATAGGCTTGACTTATTAAATAACCAGCTCACTTATATTCTCAAATTAAAATATTTTTGAGTGCGCTGTTAGTGATAAAAGTTGTGTATAAAATTTACTGAATTTTGAAATTTTATAAGCAGAACACGATGGTAAATTGAATAATTTGAAGGACAAATATTGCAAATGTCTTTTTTAAAGTTCTTTGAGTCGATTACTTAAATATCATTACAGATGACGCAGCTTTCAAAACAATAACTTATCCAACATGATAGATATAATAAATTCAATTTATCTTTAGTTAAAATTGAAATTCAAGTAATTGCACAAACTGAAGAAGGCTGCCGATAAAGACAACAGAAATTTTGTTAAAGAAAGAAACCTACAGGGAAAAAACTGCGTTAGTCAAAACGCAGATCAGGTAATTTCAATTAATCCAGTTTCGAAAAAAACATATTTTTACTTAGCGGCCCATTTAATTGCAGAAAGACTATAGGATAATATAAAATTGCAATAATATTCGTAAATAATTTATTAAAACTTTAATTTAGGCTCTGATTCAACTTTTATTTTACCCAAAATACAACTAATTTTTTTCAGTTGAGGTTATGTATTTAATATAAAATATAATCATTTTTTCACCTAAGATAGGTAGAAGCGTCACTATGAACAAAATCAATAAAGAATAAATTAAAAGTTGTATATACGGGAAGAAGAATTTAGGCAGCTAATTTACAGTTGTCCATCATATTTCAGGACTAAACTTTAACGAAGAACGTTTGATCGTAATATGGCTTTTGTCAAATCTCAATCGATATTCATTAAGTTTACTGTCCCAGAAAATTAGCAGACAAAGTTTTCATACCCGTAATGTAGTAAAATTTTCATTCTGCAAATTATTAGTATTATTATTGTTATTATTAATATTATTATATTTATAAATATTTGTGACATTATTTTTCGGCTTTAAGAATAAGACAATTTAAGCACTGAAATTGTCCGTATTTGGCTTCATCAGGCGTTTGTTCACACACTATTATAGAATGACCTGAACGAAAATATACAAACTTCGGTGGAATAAACCTTGTATAACATTGAATATTTTATCAGTTTAACGTAAAATATTGTTACCTCAATTTCTCCAAATGTGTCCTTTAGTACGCAAATATGAATTCTTTTTTGTCTCACGCCAATATTGTCGTGTGAGGTCTGTAAACACCAAGGTGAGTAATTAGCAAGAACTGTATTTACATAGTATGCAAGAATATGACTAAAAATGACGTAAAGCTAATTAAAAATGATAAAACTGAAAGAAAGTATACTGTATAGTATATTTCATAATAAACTTAAAAATTAGTTATTCTGTTCATTGTAGCACAGAAAATCTAATAGTTTCATTGGGTTTAAACCATGGAACAAAAATAGATTTTAAAAAATTTAGAAATAATTTCTTTTATTATACTGTCAAATATGAATAAGTAAACAAATAATATTACAAATAAAATAAATAAAAATAAGTAATTAAATAAGAAATACAAACAGAATAAACAAGTAAAGAATAAGAATGAAATATTTCTTAACATTATTTCGCCAAAATAACAGAATTAAAATACAAAGAAAAACTATCAAAGCCCACAGTTAAAGACAAATATTTTGCAATGTAAATAAGAAATATTGAAGCAGCCAAACTAATAACATTATATATGTAAGCGCATCTAAATATTCCAGCAATAAAATGAAATCATCCGTCAATGTTACTCTCAAATATTATTTATTTATGTACTTGAGTAAATTGCAGACCAAATTACGTAGGCCTGTTCATCAGACGATAACTAAATATTCCAAATAAACATTTCAATCTATAATGGGGATATAGGAATGGATGTATACGCCTGCCATTTCGAAAAATTTCCGATATTAATCATATTTCTTTCCGAAACAGTATCCTCGTCATTCAGCGAGACCAGTTGATTGGTTTTTATCTTACTTTATGAGCATCTAGAATTTTGAATATTTATTTTAAATCCGTTAAGTCAATCTGACTCTCCGCTGTGGTTTATCTCTGTACTGTCTGCAACACAAAGTATTGGTTTTAAGATAATAAATATGTGCTGTGGACAGGAAATCCCACATAATTTATATGCTAGCAAAAAAAGCACGTTAAGGCATTGCGAATGAACTGGGTACGATATGCCTATGTTATTGGACGTTCTCGTCTATCACACTCTATAACAGATTGAATTTTAAAAATAATTTAAAAAAATATATGTGCCGTTCGAGAAGTAGTGGAGAAAAATGAGAAAAAGCGTTCCATTAATTTATTCTTTCCACTACTAGTACAATTAAAGTTCAGGATTTTTGAAGCTTGCAAATATTACTCGTCCTCATCCAATTTTAAATTTTTCGTATGTAGTACTTTAAAAATGAACAAATATTGTCATTATTGGTAATTGAGAGTGAAATGCGATCGATCTAAAGTAAGAATTTTAAAACTTACTTTTCTTCTTTGCCGATTTGCAAACGTGCACTGAAATGACTGAAAGCCTGTATTTAAGAAAACAGCTAACAGTTGAAGTTTATTAATTATGCACTGCAAACAAAAATGTTCTTGATACGGAAGTACAAACCTTGAAAAATCCAAACACGTCTAAAAATGCGGACGTTCATTTTGTAACAATAACGGAAAATAATTGAAATTTAAATTCAATAAAATATAAAAATTGCGCTATTTTTTTGGAATACTTCTTCATAAATGTAAATTTAAACACATTTCCTTTAGCGAAAAAATTTTAATTTTTCAGTCAAAACGCATGTAATGACTAAAAGTATTAAGCTAATATGTGGTGATATATATTTATTTATATTGTAAATTACAGATTGCACCAAATGCCAGGTGCAACAACTCGGCACTTATCATTCGTTGCCCGTATTTATTTGTTAATAAGTCGGATCTCTAAGCAAAAAACTCTGCGTAATAAAGCAGATCTAAAACATAAGACAGAGGTATTAATAAATGCAATAAAAACGAAACTAGTTGTTTTGTGATTAAGCAATTGTTGAAGGGCTTCATTAAGCGGTAATTGGTCAGAAAGATTCTTCTTTCTTAACTGAAAATACTGCCTGATTGTCTGCAAAGTCATGACCAGAAAATAATTAACAGCTATTGGAATATAAGGGGTGTTTTGTGTGAATTTCAAATAATTTTTTTACCATAATCATACAACATATGGAAATTTTATTTTTGTATCGTTGTTTAAAACACTATTTAAATTAAGTTTGCGAGCTTGATATAAACTCCAATCTTATTAAGTATACATTATTCGGTATAAACTATGCATTATGCAGTGTAACAAATTCAATTCATCCAGCAGATTGGTTTCGTCCTTATTGGCACCTCTTCACGTAATGTGCAGAATTTTCCGCGGATATGGTGTCTGTGATTCTAAACATAGCCACTCTGCCGCACACTCTATGCTATACATTGCTCAATCTATACTGGAAAATGTATAGTTAATAGAATTGGTGTGTATATCAAGCTCAAAACCCTTTTTTAAATAATTTTTATCACCCCCCCCCGCACAACCAATGATCGTTTAATTTAATTTTTTTCAAACTTTTCTGGTTGGCGGGTGACTTATGCAGGTCTCACCTTATAATAAATTTTAAAAATGCTAACCGTACGTACCCGAGTCGTTATTAATCTACTTATGAAATAAAATTCGATTTAAATGATATTCAGAAAAAGTTTTTATATGTAAAAGCGTTAATTTATCCTCAGGACATGTATAGTTAAAATATGTATGTACATCAATTGACAAATTACATTTTATACTTATTAGGCACTAGGTCACCTAAAAATATGCTTCAGTTAGTCTTCTTTCGGTTGTTTCTAAATAAGATTTTCCATCGATTTTGTTGTTGTAGTCTTAAATTAATCAGTTGATAGTAACCGCTTTCTTAAGTCTCATAAACTGCCTTTCTATCAGTAGATTCCAACATAACTTTGAACTATTAAAATCCAAGTGGCAAGCTTGATATTTAAAAATTCCCATTATATTTACACTTGTTGGTATAAACTAAGCGTTTTAAAAATTAGGAGAACAAAATCATCCAGTATACAGGTGAAGCTTCTATTCTGGATTTTTCAAGTACTGTTAAAAATATTGCCGCGGGTGGAACTCGAACTGGGGCATATTTACTTTGGAGTCTGTGACTTCCCACTGCGCAATGATTCGAAACCCGTCCGTAGCAAAATTCTGGACAGTACTTAAAGAGTTGTATGGGAAGAATTGCCTCTGCTGCTTTACACAATAATTATTTTATATCGACAAATACACAAGTAGGAGGATAGTTGTTTATATCAAGCACGCAGCCGTACTTTAAATAATTATTATCACCATCCCCACAATTAATGATTGTTTATTAAATGTAAACTGTGAAGCTCTGGTAACAAAAGCCACCTCTAAAATCCTGATTGATCTTCCAAACTAGCCTCTGCAAGAGTATTTTGATTATTAGTTGCTAAGTGGACTACAGGCCTTGTATAATAATAGAAAAATAGAACCAATCGGATTGTTCATTGGCCACGTTTCTCCAAGCTAACTATTTCAAAAATTATGTATTTAATTAGCATTCCAAACAAACATAATACATATAATCTGTGCTTTAAGATAAACAATAAAACTATTTGAACAATAATATGTTTTATACTGTAGCAAGCTTAAAAGTTTATATTCAGAATAAGCTTTGATTACGTGAGAAACTCTTATGAATAATCAATTTATAAGACAGTATAAATATTGCATGCGTGTGAAGGATACTTACAAAAAAGTCAATTGTTCTGTCGCAGTCTTCCGAAAATGCATATATTTCTTAATTTCACATAATCGTCTTACGAGGCAGGCTTCACGCTCTACGAGTATTCACCTTAATATGTCATCGTAATAAATGGAACACAAAAGAACAGCCCTTTAGTTAATGACTTATTTCTCAAATATATAAAGCTGCTGAGTAATTAATCAGTGGGTATTAAATGAACCAAAGGAAATTATATTTTTCCTGTATTTTCATATGTATATTTATTTTAATTATTTACTACAAATATATCTTGGAAATCCAACACCAAACTGCCTTTATTTTCTAGTAAATCTGTAAAAAACATAAATTTGTATTTACACAAAAATGACGGACTACTCAAAAATTTAACACAGAACAAAAATTTGCATAAAAAACAGACTGGCAAGACCAATGCGAGTTGATTGAACATTGATCACAGCTTAACTCAGCCAATCAATATTGATTACAAATAACTACGCAGAACAAATTCGTCACAATTATAATATAATTAACATAAAATTTCACTCATTGACTGACGTAATTTGCGCGATTTGGAAGAATAAATGCGATTTTTTTTAAATTTAGGTTTTGGATATATATAGCTTAAGTACGGGATTGTAATATTTTTTATATTTAGTATTTTCGGCATTTAGATCATAGGATATTGGTAAACTGATGAATAGAACCATAATCTTAAAGCATGTTTTTTTCTGAAAAATTCATTTTTAAATTTATTAAGTGCAAATAAATTGATCTCAATTCATATTAAGCAAACTTTATGTTTCAATTCGTTTTCCTTTCGTGGAAAAGTGTATATACGAATAAATATATTTTTATAAGTAATTGTTGCTTTTGGATTCACATAACAAATATTCTCTTAATATACACACGTCTATTATAATCAAGCTTACGATCTAGACCTAAACACCCGATCCTTAATATACATAATTTTGTTGGTATTAACTAAGATTTCTGAAGTGTTGAAAGGCAATACATCCTGTAGACCGACTTCATTCTTATTGGGAACTTATCTAGTATTTATTAGCATGAATCGAAACTGGTTACGTCTACTTCGGCAACTGGTGCTCTAAATACTGAGCCATCCTAGCACAAGTACTAACCGGGATCAACGTTGCTTTACTTCGGTGATTGGACGAGGACCGTCGTATTCAGCTCAGTATGGTCGCTGGAATACGGCAAGGCGACTCAGTGGTTCGAGCATAGTTTCCGAAATAGACGTGTCCAGGTTCGATTCCCGTCTGCGTTATATTCTGAACAGTACGCGGTGAGCTTCAAATAAGAACGAAACCGGCATACCGGATGAATTGCCTTTCCATCACTTTTTAATCTCGCATACGTTTGTTAATAAAGGGTCAGTTGTTTAGGTCAAGATCGCAACCATGATTATAATAATTGTCATCACCGTTGCGCAGCCAATGCTCAGTTAATTCTTTTTTAAGCAGTTCAATAAAGTATACACACAACATGCCAAATTAGGAATGAATAAAGAGTAACAATATACTGACAGGTATTCATTATATATTGACCACAATTTATCAAGATATAGTACGACAGTAAATAATCTTCTCCATAGCCGAGAGAATTATTTTTTCCAAGTATCTGCAGAACTTGGTTCATAGTGAAATTATACAAGTTTTAATCACGTTGAACATGCCCATTCTCAAACATTCATACATGATATAGCAAAATAAAAATATCTGCGTACAAAATCTCACAATATTTTCTCGACCAAATAATTCTTAACTTCCTGACTAATTATCCGGAAAAAATTATTTTAAACACCCAAGTTAATGTAAAATTTCTAGCCGTAGATTCAAACACATTCCGATAGGGATAAAATAACTCTCATTTGTAAAAGAGCTACTTAATTGAAAAATAAATTGATTCTTGCAGTTTGTGGAAATGAAAGGCGGAGAAAACATTTCTCCTTTGTATAAAATGCTTTTTACAATAACGTAATGTGTATGAAACATATGTTGTGTTCCAAATCTTTGGTTCTAGAGAAATTGAGAATAACAATCAAGGCTGAATGCAAGCCTTAATATCTACTCTCGAACATATTAACATTTAGAGAACTATGTATAAGGTGTTGCGAACCTAGTAACAATTTCAGTTGTGACCAGAAGGATAAACCAAAGACGGCACGAACGAAAAGTATAATCTCATGCACATTTGTTTCGTGCTTACTGGCGACTCATCAGTAGGAGCCGGTATTACGCTCTTTAACCATTATATATTTGGGTGAAGAATGTGGGATAATAGGACGCCACAATCTCCTAGACGAATGTGTAAACCTGCAATAGTGGAGCTAACATCATATAAAGTCTTCGACAATGCGACTTCAACGCAAACACAAACTATATAATATATATACCGAGTCTGTAAAGGATACCAACACTATGGCTATTGTGTTAGTAACTGATACCAACATTATTGTACCAAAACGTTACATGGTACTAACATTATGGATATCAATGTATGCTATAGTTCAACGAAATTGAGTATTACAACGATTTCTGAACACCTGTTACTTCTGTAAATCCATATATTCTGGCCTTGATCAATATCAGTTAAAACATTTCGTGGTAAGCATGACATCATTCAATTCAATATATAACAGTTAAAAATTGTTTGTTGCAAAGAACTAATATATATATGCAAGTATTTATTAGGTGTTGCAAACCCAGTAACAAATTAGTTCAGTTGTGACCAGAAGGCGATTGTACCGTCCTTTCATCCCACATTCTTCACCCAAATATATTGTGGTTAAGGGGCGTAATACCGGCTCCTGCTGATGAGTTCGCCAGTAAGCGACGAAACGAATGTGCATGAGATTATACTTTCCGTTCATGCTGCCTTTGGTTTATCCTTCTGGTCACAACTGAACTAATTTGTTACTAGGTTCGCAACACCTAATACATACTTGCATATATATTATTTCTTCGCAACAAACAGTATTTAAATATCAACATTTCTGTTTTCATATTTTTCACGGTTTTTCCACAGACTTTTGTCGGCCTAATTATAAACCATTACAGATACCATTAAACAAATTGAAGTTTTAAGAATACGATAATCTGATAAATATTTTTTGTGTTTTCTAAATTAAACGTTTTTTTCTTGTTTTCAAATTAAAATTCTACCCAGGGTTATAATAAAGTGGCCAATAGACAAATAAATTAGCTTTTGACTTCTTCGACACGGGTTCTATTTTCTTAGTTTACCAAGAAACATGTTTTTGCGAAGCGCTCACCGGACTTAACGGCGACATTTAAAATGTATCTGATTATAAAATATGATATTGCAATATAAGTTTTTTAAGGAAAATATCAAGTTTATATCAGCTCGTTTAGTAAAAATTTATCTTTATTACCTGTTTGTATATAATTTATATATATATATATATATATATATATATATATATATATATATATACAACAAAACTGAAAAATGTCATTTATTTCAATTTTAGGTTTTTAATCAGATGAATGCAAATTAGGATAAGAACGTTGAAGTAATTCCCGTGAAGCGTTGCGCCTTGCCTACCTTAGAATATAATCTGGAGTTCAGACGTTTCCCTTGATACACGTATTGAGGTTCCATTGGCTTTTTAAACAATAAGGTGTGACAATTACTACCGTATATTTAAGATCAGACAATAGGAAGGCGCATAAAAATCGATATTGATAATGATGAGAATTAATTTTTTTTAAATGAAACATAAGCACTTTTTAAACCTCTGACTGTTGCGCTTTTTATCAGTTTCATACTATTTTTATCAGCCATTGAGTGGAAACCTGAAAAAACTACTAATTATACAAGACCATATCCTAATCAGATTTATTATTATTAAATATGCTTTCCTAGTTTCTTTGATAAATAATTAGCTTGCTATATGCCAAAATTATAACTTTTTATTTAATGACTGAAGTCGACGTAATTTTATTTCAAATGACAACGAGCAATTATTCGACTTTTATAATCCTCAACTTGTTAGAGGAAGATACGCAGAAATAGAATCTCTGTTTTTGGAAAAAAATCTATCTAATTTAACTAATTATTCTGTTTAGTCATATAAGTTATATATGAGATATATTTTTCTGGTGTAAAAATTTATGTGCACACTATTGATTTCCTATTCGATCTTATGAAATTAAAACGTTTTAACAATTTTTTCCTTCTGTCTTACTGCAGCTAATCCTGGCATACCAACTGCAATTCCTTCTTTGCATACGGTTCCCACCAAATGTTACTTTGCTCTCTGTCTAAGCACAACTCAGATTGCAGTAATCAGTCTTCTTATATTGTTGCTGTTGTCAATTATAAGTTTGATCATGTTTGCTATGTACAGACGCCAGGAAATGCTTACAGCTAGGCAACGATTTCAGTCAAATTTAAACTGTGGGCAAAGTCTGGAATCGAATTCAGTTTTCAGCTATGGGGACGCAACTAATGGCTGTCTGTCAAATGGTGGTGGCAATTTTATTTCGAGCAGTCAGCAAAACATACGACATGACGGGACAGCAGATGGTCCAACATTATCTTCAGCTTCAACATCCCATTCACATCGTGGAAGTCGCTCACTGAAAAGTAAATACTCAACTACGCCTCATCAAACAACGAGTGGCCTTACAGGTCATCTAGTCGTCAATAGTGGTCATTTACTTGGCAGTGATTTTGCACAACTAAACAAGAATAGTCAGAAACTGTGTCAAGGAACTTTGTCTTTGGCTTCAGAAACAGCAGCATTCTGCGACACTTTGCATCCTCTCCACGTAGATGAAAACACAAATACAGAGCAACGGCTTTCTTTAGGACTTGCTGAGGCTATTAAAGCTATTTCTGCTAAATATGAAGCAAGTCATCGTTGTCCAGACCCACAACATCCTCACTACCAAGATGTTTGCTATTATGATCAAAATCAACTAAATTTTTCAGCTCCAGTGAGTGATATTGACAAGAATTTTAAACGATCTGGAGATGTGATTTATAAGACAAAAGAGCTGGATAGCTCCAGTTCAAACCAAGGAAAAGCCAGCATTTTGTTTTCTGGCACATTCCCGAAAAGCATTCTCACGAGTTGCGCTCATCAAGACAAAGCTATAAAGGCTACAGCGGCAAAGTCAACAACGACAACATCATTATCAAATTCAAGCACAACCACGGGAACAGGTACTTTGCGAAGAGAATTCGAATTGCACGATACAGACCTTATAAACGAAGCCCCAAATAAATTTGCGAAAGATCTTACATTAACTACACCAAATCTGCTGATATGTCCGTCTAGCGTTAGACTAAGTAGGCCAGTAGCTGACTTTTTTCATGGCATCCACAACCCACAATGTAAAGATGTAACATCGACTACAACAGTTCACGATATAATGACTGCCGATAGCGTTGATGATCGCTATAAACCGGCCAAAGAATTTCAAAATAACGTGATATCTAAACAGGCAGACAGTGTCGGGCTTGTATCAGTCTCGCGTAACCTATCTAGCTTGAACTTAATTGAGCCTAGTGAAGAAATTTACCAGAAATTTTTAAATAAGAGCACCGTATACCTTCCTGTACAGAATAATTTAAAAATTTCTAATTTAGAAAAAATTCTATTGCTGCATGAAGAAACTGAAATGCTCAATCAAGCATCAGAGACGCATAGGAGAAAGTCAGATACCTCGTTGGCGTCTAATGAAAACAGCCAAAACAGCAATGGTTTTAACAATCAGCCTCATGGCATTGGTTGGCCCGTAACGTATAAATTAATATCAGATTTTGAACACATTTCTCCCACTAACGAACAGCATTTTATTGAATCCAAATCCATGGGTACGAAAGCCTCAACTTGTGAATTGGAAGTTGATATTGCCTACTCGCATCTTCCTTGTGCATCACGCATAACGTTGCATCCAAATTTGTCACTGTCGGATAAACAAGAAGTTGTTCGTTCGAAATCGCGTACAGGATACATTCCATTGCAAGAAATCATTGATATGTCTACGAATAAGGCTGTTCCCGAGGACACAAAGACTTATTTGCAGACCCGAGCCACACTAGGCACACAAATCTATGAAAGTGTTGCTATGCAAAATAAAGCTGCAGTTAAAAATGCAAACCAAAAATGTCTTAACATTTTTCAATCCAGCGATGTACAAAAAAACTACAAAACCCCTGGTGACGTCTGCAAAAATCCGAATTCGTCATCGGCAGACTCTCAGACCTTCAGCAAATCAGTACATGGTAACTGCAAATCGGATCAGAGATCAATATCATTTCAAAAAAGCCTTGGCATTAATTTAAATTCACAGTCAGAAAACGGCGGTGTCAAAAGTTGTGGAATACTAAGTTTCAGCCCAAATTCTCAGCGTAGTGCAGATTTCTTGTCATTCAAAAATAGTATTACTTCAGACATTGATAGTAGCGATGAGATTGAACGAAAAAGGCAGAACGCATTCAGCACAAATGGTATGCCTATTGAAGGCCTACGCTTTGTAGAGAATACCAATAAGTTAACATCGAGAAAAAACGAAAATGACAGTGAGATATCTACGAAAACGTCTATTTTAAAAAAGGGAATTCTTACGCCTGGTGAAGCGATTACACAAGATTTTGTGTTTGCACAATCACCTAAACAGTTTATTTCGATAAATTCTTCAGCCTCATTCGAAAAAAATACATTGACCGTATCTGACAATTTCTTAAAAGGTTTAATTTCTCCTTTATCAATCACAAATACAGGGTTTTCTAGCATTCAGAATGCAACTGAACCATGCATCGGAGACAATTTGCATTTGTCTTATTCAGGCGTGTCACCTCAGGAGGTTGTCTCAAATATACACCCTTACACAACTGTCCCCGACGTGATCAATTCCACACTGTCAAATTTCCCTTCGCAATTATGCTTTCCATACAGTCTGCCATCCACTAATGCATTGTCTGCTGGCGAGAAGACAGACAAGCCTCAGAATGGTTTAACAAGAACAGACGGCTCAGACGAGAAACTTATTTTAAACCAGGTTAATTGCTGCCAATTAGCTGATCAGAAACAAATGGATTCAATGTTGTCCAGTTTTAAAGTTCAAACTCCAAGTTACGCACAAAGTCCATTTCAATTCAAGCCTGAAATATTGACAAGCACGCAAAATACCTATCTCGATATCATTCCGTCTAAAGAATAATCCAGCGGCGCCTCCTTTGTGTATTAGTTGCATTTATTTAGTTTATTGGATAGGAATATATATTTCTCGTAGAAAAACTGATTCTGCGTCAATGTTGAAGCCAAGTTTTGGAAACTACAGGTTTTAATTTCCTGATTCTTCATACTTCCATTTCAAACTTTTAACATTGTTGTCCAAAATTCAAATAAATCTGACAATTTACATTTATTATATATTTCCCGTGAAATTGGAATGCAGATGCCTATTTGTAAATATGGTTGTGAGTTGTCGGCTTCCATAAATTATATTTAATATGTAAAGTCGAAAAAAATGCGGCATTTCTTAGTTAAATTAAACCAGGTTCTATATATATATATATATATATATATATATATATATATATATATATATATATATATAATTTGGGGAATGCGAGCCTTAATAAATTCAAATTACCCCTTCCATATGCAAAAAATAAAAAAACCTATCAGATAAAGGAACGGTTTCTTTCCCATACTACGTTTAAGTATCTACAAATTAAAATCTTTTTATAAATAAATTGAAAAGCCGAACAAATTATTTTCTATTCTGATTAACATTTCAATTTATATATAAAGAGATTATCATTTGTGGATACTTGAGAAGAATGTGTGAAAGACTTTTTTAATGTATTTGGTAAAATTTCTTTTTATTTCTGCTCATTGAATGGGTACTATGTATTTATATATACATATATATATATATATACATACGTTTTGTAATGCACTGTATTATAAATCCAATGCTGTAACTGTGACAAATAAGATAAAATACAACCTTCATAAAGACACATTCTGAACAAATTCATAACCTATTAATAGATACCTAGATGCATTATTAACGCTAAGTATATGTTTCCTTTACGTTATAATAATTGCAATTCTTAGTTTTCACATTAATTTAAATGACATATTTCAGACATTCCGTTATAGTTAAAATTTATTTATCCAACGGCGTCAAGTTTACAGTTCGTGTGATCTTAGTTTGCCGTTTAGATAATATGTCACAAATCCAAATTACCATTGTAATTAAACGAACATTGATTGCACGAGTGGTGATAACAATTATTATAATCAAGGTTGCGGTCTTGATATAAACAATTGACCCATTAATTACTTACATATGTCAGTATAAACTAAGAGTTGTATAGTGTAGAAAAGGGAATTCATCCAGTAGACTGGTTTCGTCCTTATTGTGACCTCATCATGTACTGGCCAGAATTTGCCGCGGACAGGAATAGAACCTGGGCACGTCTGCTTCGGAATCCGGGGCTCTAAATAGTAATTACCAGAAGTTATAAAAAATGCTAAACGCACAGACAGCTCAAGTAATCGACCGGTATTATTTTGATTGTAATTGCTCTATCCTCAAAAACACTTTAGATTAAAGGCAAAATAAGTCTGTACACATTCAGCTCATAAGTGTCATAATTACAGTTCCATTTCACTTTTAAAATATAAATCTGTCTATGTATTTTAATATAGTTTATTATTCATGGGCTTAAATCTAGATGATAAAAAGCCTGTTAGATTTAATAAAACATTCCTATATACTTTCTGACTTTGGCAATCATAAATATATTATGAAATTTGCAGCTCTAATATTAGGACAAATTTACCGGTTAATAGAAATCAGAGATGGAACAAGTGATAGAAAAATCTATTTCAGATAGAACCATCGCATTTATAACTATCAGATCAGTAAGGTTAAAGAAGTAAAAAAGCAACGTCTGCGCGGGTGATGGTAACAGTTTCTTAAACCCGGTTAGCAAGAGGTAGTTTTGATATGCTGCTCAGCGACATGTTAAATACAATGTGTTTTTACTTTAAGCTGGCAAACTTGATTTTACGAAAGTTGAAACAAGGACAGAATGATCAACGAATATCTAACCGCATTTGACATATAATGCAGTTTAAACCGAACGGTTACTCTCATCGCTAGTTGTCGCCTGCACATTGAACTTGTCTTAAAATCTTTGTGGAGTCTCATGAATAGAATTTTCAAAACGATCGTCATTTTTAAACAAGATTTCAAATTAGTCATCGACATATTTCACCGGTACAAGAAAACTTCGTCAAGTTTGGTTCAACTCTAAGCACCTGAAATGGGCGTCAATCTCATTTTTAAAAACAAAATACTTGTTGATGCAAACCTAATAATAATTACATATAATGGTAAATTAAGTAAATATTATTTTTACACATAAATTTCAGTATTTCAAGTGGTTGCCATATAGTTTAAGCTACTAATGGTAAAATTAAAAGGTTTTCATTCAAAACACAATTTTGGGATATGGCAGTCTGATTCATGTTAGACAATTTATCGACGGAATTTGCCATTGACCTTGCAAGTTCGAAAGATGTCAGGCCGTGTGATTGAAGGCAAGCGTGCCATTGTTTGATCAGTTGAAAATAAATTTATTGCTCATTTCATGTCTGAAATCTTGACGTTGAAAATGACTAAATTTCTTTTTAAGTCTAAATTTCGATTTTAACTTTATGCTGACAGCTACATTTTAGGACGAAAATTGAGATCCATAAGTACATGCCAATTAATCACCCCAGGTGAAGAATTAGTGATTGAGAATAATATTATTTATTTAATTTAAAGAGATTTCTTATGAATTTTATGCGGTATACTCTTTTTTTAAATTATCAACATTTTAAAGTAATACTTCTTAATGTAACTATGTTTTAGTTCAAACTTTGTAATGAATACATATTTTATCATAACTTTTGTGATAGGGTTTTTTTGTGATTTTTAAAAATGGCTCAATTTGATTCTCATTAAAAACATTAAGCAAGATGTCATTCTGGAAAAAATTATCTCTATATATTTAACTATTCATAAAATGTATTAACGGAAGATCACAGGACTACAATTGGTGGAATGCCAACTAAAATACTTTAGTTTATAAAACGCAAGGTCACAGTGTATGTTTCTGAGGTCTTCCTGAATCATATAGCGGAAATGTCTTTTTTCTTTTCATAAACCAGATGATATTATAATGAAATATGTTTTTTCCTACATATAGATGAGTTAATTATTTTTATAAGGCAGACAGTGCTAATAGACGATTTACGTGTACACTTGACAGTAAAACTGCACCTGCGCAAATGGGACTAAATAACCAAATCGAAAGTAAAGAACAACGCAGTGATGGCTATATTTTCGGCAAGATTGAATGGTTATATATATATATATATATATAGTATATATATATATATATATATATATCAACTATGAAAGCATACTTGATTTTTCTATGGAAGTTGAATACATTAATTATATTTTACGTTGCATTAATAGGATCAATCGATAACTAACATAATGCATGGATAGTTTTTTTCTTATAATGCTGTACATAGTTTGACCAAGGTTAGCGCTACTTAACTGAAAAAAGGTGTGAATGTCTAAAGTACATTATCTGTTTATGTACTCATGTTGTAAAGAAATGGTCTGAAATATAATGGCAATGTTGCGCTTTAATTAACACCTCAGAAATTTTGTCTAGCCTCAAATTTTCACTTTATGTACCTAATTATTATTAATTTCATTTAGACAATGCGAAACATGTAACACACTCTATTATATCTTACAAAACTTAAAAGAAGATAAAAAACTTCGGGTGAGTAAATATATATTAAATTGTAAGGAAAAATTTACACCTGAAATATTCGCTCTTGTTCATTTTCGTTCTTTCGGCTGAAATATTTAAAAAAAACTATACTTAACAAATATTTAGAATGACATTTCCTGCTGGCATTGTAATCGAGTTGGAAATTTATTTAAAAGAAAAAACTTTTCATTTATTATTTCTTGGCTGTTATTTTCTGAAAATTTGGCAGCGTTTTTTTAATGATGGGAGAAACGAATTTAAATCTCTTGCTTTATTATCCATATCAGAAAAATGGATATATTCAGACTGAAATTAGACAGTTTCCTTTAAATTTCGTCAATTAAATGTTTACTTCCACAATAAAATACGAAAATATCACTATATGGAATCTTATAATTAAGAACTGTGTACATTTTGATATAAATCTTATTTGCAAAGCGTTAATAAAAAGAAAAAATAGGAGGATGCTACTGCTATAAAATCAATTTGCTTTTTAATTAATAAGTGATTTATAAGAACAAGTGCACAATGTAATTTTAATGCTTTTACGAAGACAAGCTGTTGCATAAGTATAACTTCGGCATGGCTGAAAATAAAAATAAATTATAAAATCCCGTGTTCCCTTCCCAGTTAATGCTTCATCAATTGGTTTACTTTTGAACATTAGTGTGTATATTTTACAAATACCAGTGATAGAAGATATGAGAACTTAATATTGTAGAGTGTGTTTTCGTGGATAAACATACATACTATTTGAATAAACTTATATTTGCACACGAAATAAATTTTCTTAAATACCAAAATAATGATTTCATTCCTCTAAGACAACTTATCATACAAAATGCTCCTTTCAGTTAATGAATTCTCGATTAATTTGTTTAGTCTTCCAATATAGTCCGCACAGCATAAGCCGCAACTTTCTATTTCAATACTAAATTTGATGTTCACTTAGTGCCTCTCTTGTAACGCTAGATCTGCGATGGAATTCAAAATTTACTGCTAGCTTTCCAACTGAGGTAAATACTCATCAAACCTAAATTGGTGCAACGTCGAAACGTGCAACCCTTGTGACAGAACCGTGGTCTTGAGACTGAATTGTATAACTCTCGATTATTTTACAATTAAGTATTACTAAGAACATAAAAATCACTCATTATGGACAAAACGATGTTCTATTCGGTGTATTGAACTAAAATAGTTTTCCAATTTTGGATTCCACAATCATTAAATATATATAAATCATGACTATATATATATATATATATA
>JAQBSW010001321.1:60000-138965 GCA_029291075.1 Eudiplozoon nipponicum | reverse complement strand
GGTCCGTAAGTGTATCGGTGTCCAGAAGTACTCCTAGAATCTTGAGACCAGCTCGAGTTGACTTGGGTTGTGTTTCTTTCTGTTGTGGCGTTGGACTCTCGCTGAGTAACTTCGTTGAAGTTCTGCAGTAATTGGCTCGTCTCTCTAGTCGTACAGCAACAAGATTGGCGTGATTAATATTGCCAATGTTGGTAAAGTAAGGCTAAAAATCAGCGTATGTGAAAGGTGGCAGACAGCACGTCGGAGATACGCACAGAAGAAGGCAAACGCGACAACTGAATTGCATGGTAAATTCACCGTGCTTAAATGGCCATGTAATAGCCATATATGGCTACTTGCACACTATTGGTTAACGGCAAGTTTCGCTTTTTTCTCATTGGTGCAGCGTAAATCGAATTGAATTTAATTTACGCAATATGTCGGCAATTTCGTTGTGTCGTTACAATAATTCTTTTATAATTTAACACGAAGACATTACAAAAAGTAGCTGTTCATAGAAGAAATTAAAATTTGAAATTTTATACAAATGCCTATCTGTTATAAGCGCCAATATCTCGACGCCAATTGATCAGTCAATTTATCCTCGCGACGAACACAATAAGAACGACATTTGCACTCAATAAATTATATATTGCACATCATTAATGAAATGCACATTCATGTACATTTACTCGTTTGCAATCAAAATAGCCTTTTGAGTGTTTATCACATTCTTACGATAACATAAAATCACCGTCACACTCGTTCACTCAAATCAAATTTTAAACTTGGTAAACTAGTTAATACAACAATAATTGATTGCGCGGGTGGTGGTAACAATTGTTTAAATCAAGTTTGCGAGCTTGAAGTAAACACCAATCCCATTGTTTTTAACCTGTCGTCGTACAACACAACAAAACTACCGCTAGTTAATAATAATATAAACAAGCGAAAAGGGCAGTTTTTGAAAAATGACTGTAAACTGTAAATAGTGATCTGTACATATGCGAATAAAAGTGACCCTAAAAAACCGTTCTATATATATATATATATATATATATATATATATATATATATATATATATATATATATGAGAGAGAGAGAGAGAGAGAGAGAGAGAAACGAAGTAGGTAAACAATTAAACACCAAGCGTCTAAATATAAGCGATAAAATTTACGTTAATATATTTATCTGGTCTGTCAACTTGTTTAGCTGCATTATCACAGGCGGAATTAGAATTGACAAAGTGAGTAATAGTATCAACATTATCCATTAGCACAAATTATTTATGCAATAATAGTTGTAATGTCAAGTGGAATAAAAGCTCAATTTTTCCAGTAACTACTGTGCGAAAGCATAAATGTGTGTATATTTTGTCGTTATAACTTAAGAACTGCATGATATATCAGGTTTAATTTGTTATTTAGCCCAGTTTCGAAATTATTGTGTACACATTACCAGTTTCAAGGATGCAGAAACCAGAATTTTGTTCGGATCAATTTTATTCAGTCATGTAACTCATGTCAAATACAACTGAATCCACACAATGCATAAGAAATTTGTATATATATATATATATATATATATATATATATATATATATATATATAAACTTACGTTTTTGAGCATTCTTTAATTCAATTGAAGCGATTTAGATAACCTTTCTAAATTAAAGTTAAAACTGGCTACCCAAGGGTTTTCAATAAATGACAAACACCATGCCATCTGAATAAATAATATTGAATGAAATAAAATTGCTAGGATTTGAATAGGCCGGATTCATTCCTATTTGGCACTCGCCAATAGTTTTCATAATTGCTTGGTCGGGCTTTGACTCGGAAACATTGGTTCAGACTCATGCAGCAAATTTCTTTGCTCAATTTGCACCCATTATAGTTTAAACGAAGTCTGGTTATATTTCTTTGCACACCTATTGTAATTATTTCGGGTCAAATCGCATCAGTATATCAGTATGTTAACTGTTGTTTCTATAAACTACACTTTTTGTACATCAATGTTCGAGTTTGATGCTTAGTACCATTCCGCAAGCTCGATTCTATTTAAACCAAGCAAGATTCTTGCATTAAACCGTCGCACAACTTTTCATGTTGTGCTACAATATAAACTTGCTTTTTGCGTTATTTTGATTACCAAAATTTTATTCTTGAAACTACCAAATGGCGACCTTATAAAATTATTCTTGCATATGCGTTAACTTGAATTTCGTATAAGTTTAAGGTAGACATTGATATTTTTGCGAAAATGGTTTTGAAAATTAATTGTCCGCTGGCTACAAAAAATTAGAATGCAATTAAGCAATGATTGATTGCGCGGGTGGTGGTAACAAATCTTTATATCAAGTTTGCGAGCTTGAAGTAAACACCAATCTCAATGTATTTAACCAGTTGTCGAAAAACCTAGCAAAACTACCGCTAGTCGCAACGCACCGATGCGTTTCAACCTTCCATGATCATCATCAGAGTACGACGGCAAACTGACTATCGAGAATCAAACCGCATTACATATATATGGAAAGCAAAATTAGATATGCGGCTCTCACCTCTAGTAGACTTGCATACACTGTACTTAAAGCTCGAAAACTTGATTTAAAGAATTTGAAACCAACTTTGAAAATCAAAAGAATACTATGTAGACAATGATAGCAAAACTTAATTAATGACTAAAATTTCGATTTTTAATTTAACTATGCTTTTCTCCAAATATTCAACATTTTAACTTTACGTAAACTCATCTTCATAGTACCTCCTACACTACGACTTCACGACGACTTCAAGGATAAACTGGTGTTAAAAGCTGGTTCTTCTACTGTACTGGAAATTCCATTCGTCGCCAGTCCGATGCCTCAAATTGACTGGAGTTATGTACCCGCAGGTGCAAATAAACCACAATCTTTGCCATCCCGTTTTAAGGTCGACACAGGCATAGGCGGTCTAACATCTATGTCAATGGGAAAAGTTGCTAGAGAGGATGCAGGCGACTACAAAGTGGAGATCAAAAACAAATTAGGCAGCGTCAGCGTTACAGTTAGCCTGATTGTACTGGATAAACCCTCCGTTCCAAGAGACCTCGAGGTCACTGATAATGTCGGGGATAGCCTTGTTTTTCACTGGAAAACGCCAGAGTTCCTTGGTGGTGGAACTCTTGAGGAGTGTGGCAACATTGAGTATATCGTAGAAATGCGCGAATCAAGCATGAGATCGGGTAAAGAGGTAATCAGAACAGCTGATTTGAGCGCCCCAATTGAGAAGCTTAAAATTGATGCTGAATACGTGTTTAGTGTAGCAGCCAAAAATAAAATCGGTCAATCGGAGTTTGTGGAAACGAAACCCGTCTCCACTAAAGTTGACTACGGTAAGACGTTAAAGTTGGCACACAAGTAATATAACATATTTTAATTATTTTGTATTTCTTTCGATAATAGGCCCAAAGGTACTTACTTACGATTATATTCTTTCTTTATAATGGACGCATCAACATTATTTCCATAATCATTATCATCATTATCATCCTCCTCACCATTACCATTACAATCAGCTGTAAAACAGCTTTTACTACATAATGCTTCACTGCCACATAACCATGAGAAAATTAAATAAAAACTAAATAGTGTTAATTCCAAACAATGGAAAAAAAATTCAGAAAAAAAATGTTAAAGGAGAATGAATTATGGAGGGAAGGCTTTAGTTCAGGTAAAGATATTTACTTGTACCCTTCCTGTGTGCGAAAACAAATAGAGATTTTATCAGATCTAAGAAACATTTCTTTCGCATAGTCTTCTTAAATATCTACAAATGCACATAACTTTATATATAAATTGGAAAGCAAAACAAGATAGAAATATGTGAACATAGTGGTGCGAAAACAGGAACCAATCAATTGCGTGCGACACATCAATTCAAGCTCAATACTTGTACGTGCTTCCTCTGTTTGCATAAATCCCGCTGAAATTTGTTTATCCATAAGGCTTCGTATGTGGCTAGCTCCCTTTTGACTTAGCATTCAAAGTAATTATTATAATGTAAAAACAAAAGGGAGCTAGCCACATACGAAGCCTTATGGATAAACAAATTGCAGTCGGATTTATGCAAACAGAAGAAGCACGTACAAGCATTGAGCTTGAACTGGATGTGACGCACGCAATTGATTGGTTTCCGTTTTTCACACTCTCTCTATGTTCTTATATTTCTATCTTGTTTAGCTTTCCAATTTATATGTAAAGATATGTTCATGAGTAGATATTTGAGAAGACTATGCGAAAGAAACGTTTCTTATATCTGATAAAATTTCTTTTTGTTTTCGCATACAGGTAGGGTACAATGAATTTTATTAAAGCTCGCATTTCAAAAGAAAGATATTTACCTTGTTAAACACATACACGAGGCCGTCAAGATCTGTACACAAAAAAATCTAGTCAAGTCAAATTTATGGAAAGTCGGCATTGGCAATACAGCTTCCTGACCATGAATTGATGCAGGTCTCGTTGATAGATGGATTTATAAAAAAATACGGGTCTTTGGCCAAATAGAACGCTTCTCCGCTTAAACAATAAAAGAAAAGCAAGGTCAGTAGACTGTTCCATTGCACAAAGTGAGAAGACGGTTTCGTTATTAATGAGGTAACGACGTCAGTCTAATTACACCTGACTCTGGCTGGAGCTCGCGCAAATGAGTAAAGCACCTGATGACATTATTTAACGAAACCGATATATTATAAATTAACCTTTCCATTAAGTAAAATGGCAAATTAAGTCGTCAACGATGACGGTTGTGATAAATAATAATTATTCACTAGGAAAAGTCTGCATCAAGCGTTGAACAGTATTAAATGTTCAAATTCTTTAAATGACTCATTAGATTCTTGTTAAAACCTTTATCCATTTAATTAATACTCGCCCTCGTTACGTGTTATTGTTATTGATCTCAGATTAAGAAAAACTTTTTATTTCGAATAGTTCCATTTACTATTTCTTATAGGATACTGTGCATTAAATTGATTTACTATGTACAGTTATCAAATAATATTGCAGAATCTAGAATTTTCGCCTTACCATCACAAAAGCCCATGATTATAATGGTAAAAAATTAATGTGTGACAAGAATGTCTCGTTAAAAATTCTCATTAAGGCATGTGGTTCTCTATTAAATATTAAACTAGACAATTTTATTGTATTGCAGTGTTTAGTTACATCATTAACATCGCACAATATTAATTATGCAATCCTTTTTTAAGATCGTCTTGTCGAGTGTGATCGGCAAATTTTTACTAAAAGCGCAAAATTTCAACTGGATGCAAACTAGGATCATTTGAATGAAATGCTTTGCGTGACAAGGAACAGATCGGTTACCTGATCCTTGTTTTGCGAAATATTCTAAATCAAAGTATACATATTAGACGTCAAAACCTTGTTTTTTCACAATATGGAACAGGTAGAACAACCATTCGCCTCCTAGTCGTGCACCCATACATCAAAATACAATACATTAGCGGTAAAGCTCTGAAGCAAACGACCACGGGCCCCTTTTCTACCGAACATTATGCAACTACTTATTAGTTTATCTAATCCTTTTTGTGCAAAACCAGGTTTCGTGACCTCTCTGCATTCTCTTATAAGGATAATTAGAGGTGTGCTTCGAAGTAACTTTGTCAAAGGTAAGCACATAAGAACACAAGACCAACATGTAATAACATTTGAGCTAAATTTAGTTTTAGTAGCTTCAATTATACTTACTGGCAGATTTCATAACATTCAATGATTTGACACTGGATAGGCATGACGCATGTATGTATGCGCGTATTCATAACTGTAAAGCATTCAATTAAATATAATTACCTGCACGTATACGCCCATTCATGTGAAATTACTGTGAAATACTGACGTTTCATTAGATAAGCCTGTTATATATATTTCTAATCAGAAATATACTGTGTAATATTAAAAGTCATGGACATTATAAATATATATATATATATATATATATATATATATCTCTCTCTCTCTCTTATATATATATATATATAGAATATATATATATATATATATATATATATATATATACATATATATATGTATATATGTATATATATATATATGATATATATATATATGTATATATATATATATATATGTATATATACATATATATATATATATACGTGTGTGTGTCTGATGACTGTATAATATATTGACATTTTAAAAGATCAGGCATTGAGTGGCATATTCTAGAGACGAAGCGTACAATTAACTAGGCTTGGGGTCAACACGTATCAATATGTGAGTGTAGTAGATCGTCAAGATTAATTAGGGAAAGTATTGTAATTAACTCGAGGAGAAGTATAATGAATAAAACAACGATGGAAAAATCACTACTGTTGATTTGGAGCACAGTACTAATTAATGGTAAGAATCGAAAATTGCTGAAATCAGAATCTGAAACACGTTCTAATATATGATTAAGAACGTTGGATTAAGATTAGTTTACCGGTGTCTGGAAACTTCCATTATTTAGTTATTGTTATCTCGCTTTAACTATTACCTTAGGCCATTTGTAGAGAATAATTCCTGGTAATTGACCCTTACGTGAAATTTCGCCCTTTCTTTGCAATGTTACCGTGACTTTTCAGTGGGTCTAGTGAAGCGGCATCAATTGTTATGAGATCACTGTAATTCAGTTTAGATGAGCGCATAGGCCAGCGTACATGACGCACGCCCATCTACCTGTTGGAATAATTGAAGCTGTGCTTACGTAATATACCATTTCATTTATTAATTGCTATTGCTGTGGTGTTGTTATCTTTCTGCTGACAAAGTGAATCGGAATTGCGTTCCGAAATAGCTAGCGTAAACACGTCGACAGTGGAAATAAAAACCTTGTCCTGCACAACAAAGATCAGGTAACTGATAAATTCTTTGTCAAGCAAATCATTTCTTTTAAGCAATACTAAGTAGTTTCCTAATACGGACAAAATCACATCCTCTTAAGTGGATCGCAACGCTATACAGAATTATGCTGTCGTGTGTATAATAGCACCTTGCAATATTACTTTCTTATTAAATACCTATTTAGAGATTTACTTTATATATATATATATATATATATATATATATATATATATATATATATATTCACTACACCAACATTCATTTTTCCGTACGCTTTCATTTCAATGCTTCTTATCACTGGCCTTCTATAATAGGCCCACCGCAAACCCCGATCAACGTGAAGGCAGTGGTGACCCCACAACGTGCCAAACCATCTGACCAAACCATTGAGTTAACCTGGCAGCAGCCAACAGACACTGTGTCGGCTGGAGGACCTATCGTTGGTTACACGCTGGAAATGCGTACTGTTGATGGAGGACGTTGGCAAGAAGTGAAGTTGGACTCGCCATTGATGGGTTGTTGCGTGGCCCTGCCCACCAACGGCATGAAAGAGTTTGAAAAGTATGAATATCGCGTAACTGCACACAATAAGGTTGGCAGTAGCAAAGCATCTGACGCATCGAATCCAATTGAAATTGGTCAGTTTACTATGCCAAACTCTGTTAAGTTCATTTAAATGCCCATTTCTACTTTATTTTGTTGCATGCGAAAAATTGATGATTTTCTGATTACAATACACACACACATATATATATATATATACATATATATACATATATATATATATATATATATATATTAAGATTTTGAATTTTTCCCGTCTTTCTATAGACTGGAAATGCTTTCATCAATTGTATTTCATCTTCTTTTCATTCTGATTCTTAAATTTTCCATGATTTCTATACTTGTGCGCCACACACAATATATAAAATATATATTAATTATTAAATATTATCATGACTACCACAAAATATTGTTGTTGTTAGTGCGATAAAATTATTCTAACATTCGTTTATTGTACTATTAGGTATTCCCCTCGAAATAGTCCGCCACTTGGAAGACGTTAGCCTAACAACAAAGTCTGATCAGCCGATTCAACTTGAAATTGAGCTCACACGTCCAGCTAAACAGAAGGTGAAATGGCTGAAAGACGGCAAACCATTACCCTCCAAGCTGCCGTCTAACATCAAAGTTGAGGAGTTGGCGAACGGTCTTGTTCATAGATTAACCTTCAACCCGCTGAACAAGGATGATCCAGGAAGATATACAATCGAAGTTGAAAATTTGTCATCTGAATGTCTCGTGGAATTGAATTGTACGTTTACTAGAACTTTCTCGAATTATTAACTAACGTATTTCTTCAATTAGTTATATTTTATATAAATTTTAGCAAATAAATAGCATATTTTGGCAGAAGAATATTTGCAAATTTAAAATAAAGTGATGAAAATATATCTAAAAGTAATTAAAGTAATTTCAATTTTTTACACATACAAATAGTATCGCCAACATTACGTCTCTTGGAGCAATTTGTTGATACTGTTACGTTAAAGGCCGGACAATCCACGGTGATAGAAATTCCATTTGACGCCAGTCCTCCACCAAAAGTGACCTGGAGTTATCGAAAGAATCTAGATGATACTGAAGCACAAATGCCCCGGTTCAAAGAGGACACTGTACCCGGAATATCGAGTCTGGCTATGGGAAAAGTAACGCGTAACGATGCAGGGTTCTATGAGCTAACTATAAGTAATGACTTTGGTGATGTTCGTGTGATTGTCCAACTTATTGTACTGGACAAACCATCACCCCCACGTAATCCTACGCTATCAGAAAACACAGGTGAAGCAATTCTACTCTCTTGGGATCAGCCAGAATACCTTGGTGGCGGGGACGGTAGTGATGTTGAGTATGTTGTTGAAATGCGTGAGAAGAATCAACGCGCTGCCCAATTGGTTGGGGAGCCAGTGATAGAACAGAGTGCGAGAATTGACGGTCTCGAGATAAATAAGGTGTATGTCTTCCGCATTGCTGCGCAAAACGAGGTGGGCCAGTCTGAATTTGTTGAAACTGCACCGGTGTCAACACAACTGGACTACGGTAATTATTCCATACTAAAATATGATATTGTTTAACTTTTTTCAATTTTATGTTTGTTTTTGACAAAATGCTTGATTTTGTTGGTGGATTTATACAGCTTTGCCTGTATTTAGTCGACCCTTGATTAAGGGCGATAAAAATACTTTAGCAATGTATGTTTGGACGTGCCATGGTAACAATTTTTGGGTTAACTTTGAGGTGCTCAAATAAGTATCTATTCAATTTAACCGATCGTGCGTCAGATTTTCCGATCAATCTATTCATTGCGATGTTCTCGCCGTTTGTGAGTTTTCTTTCGTGCTTCGAAGATGAATACGATAGGTGGACGCGTATCAATTAAGTGGGATTGACCATAGTTTTACTATACTTTGCGACGTTTTTGTTTTAAAATAGGATGGGTTTAATCTTATGTTCGCAAACTTTTTATTTAAATAATTCAGTTTAATACTTCCGCTCTTGATGTTTCTGTTTTTCATCTGTGGGTTAAGCCGGCGAGGCGCTAAATGCGATAGCTATAATAATAACAGTTTGTTCAAACACCTATCTTCATTCAAAAATAGAATTTAAGACTCACCTTTATCACTATCTAATGTATTTCCTTACACTCTGTCATGTTTTCATCAAATTTGCCCATCAGATATGATGATAATTTCCGTCTTTTCGAAATCCTCTAGGGCCACCGCAACCACCAATCAATGTGCAAGCTGTAGTTGATCCACTGAACGTGCCACCATCAGAGCAGGTGATCTGTCTTAAGTGGCAGCCACCTGCTGGAACCGCAGCTGGCGCCTCGTCACCTGTAGAACACTATCTAATTGAGATAAAGACTACAGACTCGACTCGTTGGGTTGCAGTTGGCGCGGACCAGCTGATTGTCGATACACAAATAAACCTGCCTACGACCGGCATGAAAGAATTTACACAGTACGAATTTCAGGTGTTTGCCGTGAACAAGGCAGGCAAAAGTAAACCGTCGAAGCCATCAAATATCGTGGAGTTGGGTGAGTTTATTGAAAGGAGCGTTAAATGAATGAAAAACGAAAAATTTTAATTATCAGGATTCCATTTGTTTTTGCATTACATAATATTTGTAAGTCAAATTGTTTTCGGCATTACCGACGAGGCTTTCTAAAATCAATCATGTGATGTAATTTTGAAGCCTTGTTGGAGATCAAAAATGTAAATTTATTCTCTACCTGTTTGGCTAAAGCAGACCAGGTCATTTTACTAACAAATTAGTGTATCGAAAACTTGTTTTAAATGCTACAGTTGTTAAACTGGATGCGGAAACACGTATTTCGCTTTAAACGATGGGTTTCAAAAGCAGAAATCTTCATACATATTCCGTAGTTCCACATTCATATGAAATTAACTAAAGCCAAAATTTAAAGGCCAGTTACCCCGATGAACCATTATTTCGTTTGTGTTTCACAAATCGTCAGTACGCCTCTCGGATCGGTTGCACATTGTGTCGGATTTAATCGATTTACTCTATACTGGCATACACTTTGCAGAAGATACTATTATGAAGTTGCGTGTCCTAAAGTATGTCAAAATTTACTTCAAACATTGAACAGTTTGCATTAATATATGGAAAAGTCCCTAAAATGGGCCAATATCCCAGTCACCGACATGACGTCGGGAATTAGTGAGTAACAAATCGTAGACGGATATCATGAGGTCTTGGCTGGCCTTGTATCCGAACGCCTTCTCCGTGACGGTGTCAGTAGGTGGAAATCTTTGGCAATTGCTCTTTGTTGATTTTAGTGATTAATTGTTTCCACCTTTCGTTGCTGTTCAGATTCGCTTCAATGAGGCATTCAGAAGTAAGTGAATGTGATGATTATTACGAGTATCTGTTGGATCACCAAGTACCGTATATGCGACGTGCACGGAAACAACATAAGAATGTATTCAATAAGCTAGCACGGCTTAACCACTAAAAGCGATTGCGGAAGACACGCGTTGTCATATATGTTAGGGTCAATTTTATTTCTTAAATACGTAATATCGCAAGCGAAGTCATACAATTACAAATAGACATTTTGGTACACATCGAACTCAACTTAGGTCTTACAAATAAGCATTCGTTAACGATACATACCAGTAATGACGGCTGAGAAGTAAAAAAAAATTGAAAAAGTAAAATAAAATCTACGTCGTAGCTATTTGGAAATTTGAATAAAGGTAGAAATGAACTTCCTTCATCTTCAGATGATGAAATTTTTGGCCTCAATTGATGGGTTCTCACTTTTCCCTTCTTTTTTATGCCTTCAATTAGCTGATTGTCTGAAAATGACGTTGGATCAAGATTTTCCATTGTTCCTTGACAAATATTTCGAGATCTCATTTCCAGTCTCATCTTCAGGGTTGACACAATACGCACAGGAGTAAAACGCAACTTGTGACAAAAATTACATCATCTGAAGATGAAGGAAGTTCAAGATTTTACCGACCTATGAGTGCTATCAATTTTCCCGCACAAGAAAAAAATGCGGTCAAATCCACAACAAGAAGGACAGCACTGAGCAAATAAATACATCTTTTAAATAGTATTAATCAGCAAATGAAATATATGATAAATAACTTGAATAGAAAAATTTCACTTTAGGATTATTATTATTCTCGATAGTTTTTAAAGACACGCTTATTGTCTATCTTCAAGTCATGCATATATGTTTGTCATTGGGGAAATGGATATTTAATTGATTTATTAAATCCGTGTTTTTTCTATGTATTCATTGGCCGTTGATGTAAACCGCATCGCTTCGCTCGAGTGCATTTACCCAGAAAATTACTTCGATTTTCTCACCTCGTTCTAATAATTGAGTCTTCCGTTTCCGCGACTTAAATAGGGGACACATGGTTTTTATTCAATAATTATGTGAATATTTAACTGATTGCTAAAAATTCTAATGTTTAACAGGCACACCATTGCAATTCGTTCGTGAGCTGGAGAATGTATTGCTACAAGCACCGACAAAGGAGCCAATCGTTATGGAATGTGAATTGAACCGTCTACCTAGACAAAAGGTTGTTTGGCAGAAAGACGGCAGGCCTCTAGCTCTGCCAAAGGATGGCCGTATTTGTGTGGATGAAGCAAGTCGAGGCACAATTCATCGTGTCACGATTATCAACCCAAAAGAGGAGGATCTCGGCGAATACACACTACAAGCGGAAAAACTGATTACCACCTGCCGATTTGATATGCAAAGTAGGAAAGATATTCCGCTGCAAAATTTCGCATTGTACTAACAACTATTTAGTGTATAATTTCTCAGGTGTTTTGCGCTAATCATATACAACTATAGATTTATAAAATAAAGTTAGTATATTTAGAATTATTCAAAGTTTTTCACCTTGAATACCTTACATAGGACGAAACACTTCTTTGTTTAAAAAATATCCTGTTATTTGTTTTTCATTCCCTTCACCACCATTAGACGCGATGACATTTGAAATTGATCTTTGTCTCAACATTTCACAGTATTTTCCATTCGCTCTTGGATTTAATGTATATTGACTATCAACTTAACTAGTTTTGCTAATAGGTGACCCTTAATAAGGCAGTTGTTAATATTAAACAGGAATGAGAATCACACTTCCATAAAACAATTTCGCATTTCATCTGTTATTTGTTGCTTTTATGGACTTTGTGTGTATTTGGTAACTTTCACTTAAATTTTGTTATTAAGCAGAATGTGCCTGAGCGTCAACATATATCTATTAGTTCGAAAAATTGTTTCATGTCTTTCTTAAATAACGATAGATACATCGATTGCAACCGGTTAAAAAATATAAACGGACCCGGTAATTTTGTCGTTAGATACCGCTGCAAATTAAGTTTATTAGTATATAAATTTATAAACTAAATGTTGGAGCATATCATGTGATATATATATATATATATATATATATATATATATATATATATATATATGCGTGTGTGTGCTGGTGTGTTTAAGCCCCATTCCAGGTAAATGTACATATATTTGCAAAATATTATTTCACCATAATATTCTTTTTTATTATATATAATTGAAAAACATCAGAAACCAAATTTTTTTAAATGGTGAGAGTGTGAAATATGGGAATGTCACGTTAAGCCATCGTGTTGTTTATTCCTTACGGTATGGAGGCCACGCCTTTCGTGCAAGTTTTAGTATTATATCATTATCTTTGTTTAGCTAGTGTTGCATTCTAGTAGTTTCTCTTTTGTGTCGCATTCACTTGAAAGTATTAACTATCTCCATGGGATGATCTTCGGTTGTGGAAAATCTGGTTCCTACTGGATAATGCAAAATCTGGCCAGTAAAGGAGTTTCAGTTATCTTATGTAATGCCAAGTTTGTACTATTTTATATATATATATATATATATATTATATATATATATATATATATATATATATAATGCATAGAACCATTCCTACTCGCAAAAATTAATGGAAATTTTATTAGATACAAGTAACTTATTTCTCTAAGTTTCTCCTCAAGGGTCTAAAAATGGAAAAAAAATTGTTCAGGGAAAAACAATAAAGGAAAGAGTTATATAGGGGAACTTCCCATCATTTATATACATGACATCCAGTTCAGGCTCAAAATTTTTATGCCTTCAAAATTCAGGCTGCAATCTTTTACCTACAAGGCTTCATAAATTGCTCACTAATTTCTGTTATTGCATTTGATAATTTTCTTAAGGGCCATAGCTAGAGAACATACGTGCGATGTTCCAATGATGAGTTATGCAATTGCAAACTTGTATTCACCATTTGATTTGACGCAGGCAATTTAATTCCAATGGTTTTTTACTCGGCCGGCTTATATATACCTTAAATTTGTATGTGGAAGAGTCGCGTACTTGATTTTCTATAACTTCTATATGCGTTGAGATTTGATCCTCGTTTTTCATATTGCCATTGTGCTCTAAGGATAATCACATCAGAATGTGTGGTGGACGGTAATTTTGCTATGCCATACGCCTGATTAAATTTTATCGAAAATTTGCTTATGTCAATATCATAAACTTGAATTAGATTATAGTTATTATTGTTTTTTTATGTAAAAATAGAAAGCGAATTGACCGTTACTTTACACTGACCTGAGTACTTGTCCAATAAGATAAAAACATTCTTACAATAGTTAAATTTTCTTCTGAGCTAAGACTGTTGAAAGTATGAGCACATTTCGAAAAGTGTATTTTTGTAGTTGGCTTGGCCATCCATGTTAAGTTTTAATTCGTGCAGGATGCATAAATGTCTAGATAATTCGGTGACAACAACTTTGTCTGTGCATTAATGCTCCACTTTTCTTTTGGAATATTAGCTCATACAATAAATTATTTCAATTGCGATACGAAGCGATAATCCTATTGGTGAAAGAGCCTGTATGCCTAGCAGCTACTCATAAATGGAAATAGGCATCCAGCTTAACTCAAATAGATGAAGTAGCGATGGACAGATATTTCCACTTCGCTAGTCGAACCGTCCTGGGTTTTCGGAGCATTAACTGCTCGTACTATTAAATACATGCATCCGAGGAATCAAATCTTCTACTTGGTGTAAAAACATGATCGTAAAAGTATTTCTCTAAGTTTTATGATTCACGCCAAACGCCGAATTACATATGATTTAGGATATTATATGTCATAAGTTGTATTATTTAATCTTGCTGATATTGACAAGTAGCATCGTAAGTCTGAAAAACATTTATTCGTATTTCCGTTTTCTTACTAGTTGCTCCTGTCTTAGCACTTGACAAAGAATTCAAGGACACATTGGTATTAAAGTCGGGCCAGTCTCATGTAATTGAAATTCCATTCGTGGCAACACCAAATCCGTCTGTAGTGTGGTTATATGCGAGAAATGAAGATATTGCTATGGACGGAACAGGAGAGAAGCCGCGGTTTAACGTCGATGTTGTTACCGGGATGACCTCATTAGCAATGTCGAAAGTCAATCGTCAGGATGCCGGCTTTTATTGTGTGTTAATTCGCAATAGCTATGGTGAAGTACGCATCAGAGTTAAACTCATTGTACTGGATAAGCCTTCGCCGCCACGGGAACTAAGAGTGCTGGAAAACACAGGTGACACCGTTTTGATTGGATGGCAAGAGCCGGAGTTTTTAGGTGGCTCAGTTGCAAACGAAGGCTACGGTGTGGATGAGTGTGGCACGGTTGAATACGTCGTGGAGATGCGAGAGACGACTCAGCGAACCAACAAGTCGGTAAAAACTCTGCGTGACCTCGAGCTTTGCATTGACAATCTTGGCGTCAACAAGTCCTACGTGTTCAGTGTGGCAGCTACAAATAAGATTGGCCAGTCAGATTTTGTCAGTACCGAACCAGTATCAACCGACCTTGATTATGGTAAGTAGCTAATGGATAATCTAATATTTTTATTTTGGTTATTCTGTTAATAATTTTATCAGTGCTTTCCAGTCAAGTTAATAAGCTATAGCATGTTTTGTGATAACTTGAGCAACCTTTCGTTATTACATTTATACCGCCATGAAAATCTAGTCCTGTGAATAGTTTACGGTGTGTTATTAGATTCATACACATGTTACAGGAAAAGAAGTACCGAAAGGGTAAACAGCCAAGGTTTGATTGAACTTTATTTCCAGTGGTTAGTACGAATGATGAGGAAGCCTCCGTAGTGAAAGCACCATGAAGCCGAACTCAGCACTTGCTTTGAAATGAGAATCAAACGGATCATTGAGAACACGAGACTGCTAATTGACCACCCACGAAATAAAATCGTGGATACGTTCAGTGCATATTTGTAGACACCATTTTAAAATCCAAATTTAATAAATATTGCCACATTATATGATTTATCACGGATGGGCACCCACTTTGAAAAATACAGAACACCTCAACGTATTATAAATCTTTGCGCCATTACAGCATAATTTATCAATTATCTTCTTTTATTTTTTGTCTACAGGTAAGCCAACTGCGCCGGTTAACGTAAAGGCCAAAGTTGAACCACCAACAGGTCAACCAACTGATCAGGTAATTCACGTAACTTGGGAGTATGACAGTAGCACTCCCATTGAAAAATACATAGTTGAAATGCGTTCCGAGACAATAAACAGATGGACCACAATTACCGGTGACAAGATTGTAACCGAGAAAAAGTTTCTATGCCCAGGAACCGGTTTGAAGGAATTTGTGGCCTACGAATTCCGCGTTATCGCTGTCAACAAGGTCGGCGAAAGTGAGGCATCAGCTCCATCCAATGCGGTTGAATTGGGTGAGTATCGTTATTATGTATATTTGTGTATCTAATTATATATATATATATATATATATATATATATATATATATTATTGAATAAAAGCTTAACGGAAGGTCTTTAAACGTAAATATGGTCAAATACTGATCGTGACAGGTTTGGCTACTAATGGTTAAAAATCACAGATCAAAGCAGAAAGGAAGAATGTTCCTGCAACATTAAATTGAACAAAAAAGGCCATGAATCAGTAAATCAGCAATCCTATTCAATTATTCAGTTTCACGTGACTATTCGTTACATCAATATCTTCAGCTACTCTACCGAACTGGCGAAATATTTCATTAAAAGGAGATTTAAAACAAAACAACTATTATCATTGCCAAATCCTAACTTTACAGGTAAAAAAGTGATTCATACTACAAACTGCATAGCTTGAGTTGTTACCATGGTGACAAACTAGAAAAACTCAGGAATACATTGGACAAACATGTTACATCCATAGTCAAAATCTCTGTATATTAAATAGGAAAAGGCGAAGCCTGATTAACGCGCAATCCATCACAAAATGAGAAACCAGATATCTGGCACAACAAAATTTTGGAATTGGAAACATCGCCTCTTGCATGTAGTTATTAACATACACACTCACTAATCCTCTTTTAATTAACCAAAAGTCACGTCCACGAGCTAGAAGTAAATAAGATTGCAATTCGAAATAAAACTAATATTCAAGCGGTGGTAACAATTATTTAAATCGATGTTGCTATCTTTATATAAACACCTGCCCCAGTATACGCATACATTTGTCATTATAAACTAGGCATTGCATAATGTAGAAGAGGAAATTCAAAAAAAGACCGGTTTCATCCTTATTGGGGGAGCTCTTCACGTACTGTCAGGAATTTTCCGCGGACGGGGCTTGAACCTTGGCGCATCTCCTCTGGAATCTGTTGATCTAACCACGAGCTAGAAGTAGATATAAATGGACTTGGAAATCAGACTAATACTCACTTTATCAACTAAATGGAAAATATTATAAACTCAAACTGTGGAACTATAAGTCTTCTGGTTCAATATTTTTTAAACAGATTGAACTTATTGTCCACAATTAATTTAAACCTAAATTACGTATAGTATATGTTAAGATTAACCATTGTGTTTAGAAGCCAAGATACAACTGTGAACCTTACTAGTCTCGAAAAACGTTTATTAATCCAGAATGTCGTTTGAAAATTTTTCATCAAGTCACATAGTTAATTTCAGATTTACGCACGTTCTTAACTGTTTTTTTCTTCAATTTAATCTTTTTTGCGCGAGTGGTGATAATTGGCATTAAAGTGAGTTTACTATTTTTAAATGAACACTAATCACAATTTTAAGAGGTTAATAAGCATAGGAAACTTTCTCGAGGTAGACACAATGACGTGCGACATGAAAATCAATTTTATTAAATTTAATCGCCACTAAATTCCAAGTAACGTCAAGTTTTCTTCTTTTGAATCATAGGTACACCATTGGAGTTTGTCCGTCCGCTTGTGGATGTCTGTCTTAATAAGAAACCCATCGAGCCAGTGATACTTGAGTGTGAGTTTACACGAGCCGCTCAACAAGACGTTGTCTGGAAGTATACTGGAAAGGCAATTTTGCCTAGGAGCATGCCTAATGTCTCGACAGAATCGGAGAAAGACGGTAGAATACACCGTTTAAAGTTCACAAACATCGAGGAAGAGCATTTGGGCGAGTACTCAATTGAGGCAGAACGCTTGGTTGGAAAAGCCAGCATCAGCATGCAAGGTTAGTGAGCGTCTATTGCTAGTGATGTAGTTGTGATATTGTTTTCCACCATGGAATTGGCACCACTCAGTTAAAATCATTGCTTAAATAAAACAGTATAAGTATTTATTTCCATGAAATTGTATTTATTTACTTATAAACTTGTATTTCATTTATATATAATTAAACGAACATTGGTTGCACGGGCGGTGATAACAATTATTTTATAATCAAGATTTCGGTCTTGATATAAGCACTTGGCCCATTAATTACTTACATATGCCAGTGTAAACTAAGAATTGTGGAGAGTAGAAAAGGCAATTCATCCAGTAGACCGGTTTCGTCCTTATTGGGAACTCATCACGTACTGGCCAGAATTTGGCGCAGACAGGGCTCGAACCTGGGCACGTCTGCTTCAGAATCTGGTGCTCTAACCACTGAGCCATCCTGCCACATTGTATTTCATTTGACAGTCATCAGGAATCTCACGTGGCCTGATGACTCTTGCAGAAAATTTAGAGCACAACGATCTGACAATTTTCTGTCAATTTTATAATTTGATGACGGGATAATGTTATCTGCGATCAATTGCGGTGAATTCTCTGCGCAGTTCATTGCAAATTTCACTGTTTACACACACACACAGTGAAAGGAAGTCAACGGCTGGATTGTGATCATATATATTATATATATATATATATATATATATATATATATATATATATATATACAGTATAGATAAAACTGTGCATGAGGTAGAAAAATCAACTCACCCTTGTTTAGAACTCGTCAAGTACTGTCCAGAATTTACCGCGGTTGGGGCTCTAACAAGGGCATATTCGGAACTACATGTCTTAATAGAATCAAGTGGGTTAAACCTAAGATTAGGCTAACTAAAAACATAAGTTTGTGTATGTCTTAAACTTGTGTGCAGTATGTAGCACGGGTGTTGTAATGGATGATTATACTAATAGCTAATATATATATATATATATATATATATATATATATATATATAATATTTTTCATTTTACGTGATCTATATACCTATGTAAATTGTTTTAAAGCTGAAAAATAGGTTCCGTGCCCGGATTTGGTAACGCGGTGAATCGCTTGATTATGAACCAAATACTTTTTGGTTCAAATCTTGACCACTTCAATTATTTAAGCTATAGATGCGAGCCAATGGGGATAAAACCTGTCTTGTAGATGCTATCCAAAGCAATGTTTTACCTTTTATCACCGATACAAATATATATATATATATATATATATATATATATATATATATATATATATATATATATATGTATATATATATCTTGCACATAAATCTAACAAACAGCAAAATATGGCCCTAGTCACGGACCCAATCTGACAGACCTTTTCTATTTAGAACTTTGATGGCTATCTATCAAGCCTCGCCTATTCTGATGGCTACTTGCTATTGTTACTTTAATCTACATCTTGCTTTATTCTAGAAGTATCCGAGAGTTCAAAACGCGAAAATATCTGTGCACAAAATGTAAATTGAACGTGTTAAATAGTATTGACAATTAAACTTGCTTATTAATGAATTGACTAAATGAAACTGACTACTAAAATAACTTCAATGATTATGACACAGAAAACATGCATGCATTTTGTGACACGGAAATTTATGCGAAATAGACTGTCTGTGATTCGTTAAATGCTGTAGATAAAGTTTATTTGTGCGTGTACTAATGATGAAACAGTAAATAAATTTGTGTTACAGATAACTGTGCTGTGGTACCACTCTGTATAACACAGACATACGCATACAAACTTACTAATCAGTCCAAAAATAAATAGTGGTAAAACCGAGTCAGATTTGTTACACCCTCATAATTAAATGAAAACCCAGAATGTATATAAATGAAATATTGTAACGTGAAGTTTATTAGTCTCGTACAAATGGCCATTGTCCACTTTGTTACTAATGTGTTTTTCTTCCTAATTAGAAATAAACTGTGTAATATTCGAAGGCAATGGAGATTTGTTACTAGGTTCGCAACACCTAATACATACTTGCATATATATATATATATATATATATATATATATATATATATATATATATATATATAATCATCATATTTATAATGGGTTTTCAATTGATTATGCTAGGGTAACAATCTGACTCGTTTTTACTTCTGTTTCTTGTTTTGGCTAGTTTGTGAGTGTGTATGCGTTTGTGTTTGTGTGTAGGCGTGTTTGCATGTATAGTTCATTCTCGCGGTATCGCAAAGTGATGTCTGAGATCTGGTCATTATTGTTTTGATGGCTTGAGAATTAACCATTTGTGCGCATTGTTCACTGTTAAATATACAAGTGCTATTTGTAACAGTGAACAATGCGCACAAATGGTTAATTCTCAAGCCATCAAAACAATAATGACCAGATCTCAGACATCACTTTGCGATACCGCGAGAATGACCTTTACATGCAAACACGCATACACACAAACACAAACGCATACACACTCACATACTAGTCAAAACAAGAAACATAAGTAAAAACGAGTCAGATTTGTTACCACTAGCATAATCAATTGAAAACCCAAAATGTATAAATATGTATGATTGTATAAGAGATGATTAGTATTCACGAAATAAATGGCCTTTATCCACTTTGTTGTTAATGTGTTCTGTATTCCATAATTATATATTATATATATATAGTCCTTTAGTTAAGTGAAGATTCACTTCTGGTTTGTTTTGTTCTTTTTCAAATTTTATATATTTTTCGTTAAACCGTTAGGGATAACTGTTTGCCAATAATTTTTTTATGGGAACAACCAGCACTTAGCATTAAATTTCCTCCCAGCATAATGTTAGCTGGGAAAGGTTAATGAGTAGAGACTTTTCGTTCATGTTGAAATTTGCATGCTGTCATGATTCTGTGTAAGCTAATCAGTTACTTTGTGCATCATGGCTACGTTGCTTGAAATTTCGCAAACAATTTAAATTGGTATTGAAGTAGAAACCATGTTCAAGTAGCATTTTATTATTTTAAATTCTATAGGACATGTTGCGTAACTAGATTTGATTGTTCTTTTTTAAATACAGATCATTTAGTAAGTAAGAGCTTTTAGTCGGTTGTCTGGACAATTACAAGCTAGTAAGAGATAAATCGAAAGCAGCTTATTGAAGCATAGTATTGTGGAGTCATCGTAACCAGGCAGACTTCGACTCATAAATTGGCATGTACAACAATTTCGAATGTATTTCTGCAAATAAAATAAGTCTGTATTTAAAACGAAAATCTGTTTGTCACACAAATAATGAAAATGCTAATTATTAATCAACTTTACACCAAAACTGCCTGAACTACGAATACAATTAAACAATCATTGATTGCGCATGTGTTGGTAAAATTTATTTAAATCAATTTTGCGAGCTTGAAGAAAGCACCAATCCAATTGTATTTAACCAGTCGTCGAACAAAATAGCAAAACTGCCGTCAGTCGCACGCACTGACATTTAGAATTAAGTTCAATGTATGCGAGACTAATAGCGGTGAGAGCCGCCTACCTTAATTTGCTTTTCATAAATATGCATTGCAGTCAGATCCTCGCTAGTCAGTTTGCCGTCGTAATCTGATGATGATCATGGAAGGTCAAAACGTCAGTGTGTGGGACTGGCGGCAGTTTTGATATGCTGTTCGATGACTGGTTAAACAAGATGGGATTGGTGCTTACTTCAAGCTCGCAAACCTTCACTAAAAATGAAATTGTATTTTAATTGAATCAGAAAACTCCTTGCTTAAACGCATGTACTTTATGAATAATGTCTTACTTCATAAGCGCTTATTATTTCGTTATTCTTAATTTGGTTATATATATATATATATATATATATATATATATATATATATATATATATATATATATATATATATATATGGTCACTAGGCTTTGAAGTGGCATTGCCGAAAACTTCATATGCAGTTTAGATGTACTCCTTAAAAAGAATTGGCTTTTACTTAGTGCTGCTATCGTTTGAGTTGATACCACAATTGACGGTTGAAAGACAATTGTTGGTGCTCGAAGATCGGTAAAATCCTGACTTCTTTACGTCTCCAGGTGCGCAGCTTGTTTTATTAAATAATTGATGGGTTCTCACTGGTTCGGTAAATTTGAAGCCGTCTTTAAACTGCTTATTCGGAAATGTTTTTGAATAAAGATTTTCAGAATTTATTCCGAGGGTTCGGGACTTCATTTGCAGTCCCATCTTCTGGTTTGACACCGTACTCACAGGGAGAACAACTTGTGGCAAGTGTGCTAAACCTCATATTTGTTTATATTTATTTTATTTCCTAAAGGATTGTTTTGTCTGCCAAAATATCTGGCCTTAATAACTATTCTCTAATCCTCAGGTATACACGAAACTACCCCCGTCCCCCGTCCCCCACGCAAACAATAAAATTTGTACACGATTATATGACTACTCCAATCTAAATTGACATTTATAGAATAAATATAAGTAACCCGTATGGATTGACATATACGCCTATCCGTGATGTCACATTAATTTAAATTGCTTTTCCGAAAGCTTAGAAGGATCAAAAAATTTAATTTAGTAATCCTTAATTCCCGATTTATCTAATCTCATCTTGTTCACAATAGTTTGTAGGGAGAGTGAGGTTAATTGAACTGTTGGTAGAATATGGTAGATGAAGTTGATTCTAGTGCTGCTTGAATACACAATCGTTTGGGATATTTCGTGTCTAGTTGTCCGAAGTTTCTCGACTAGATATATAATGAGTATAGGGCGTAGTACCGGCTCCAACATATAAGTCGTCAGTAAGCACGAAACGCATGTGTACATACGATTATTATCCATTTTTCATGTTCACTTTTATATATTCTTCTGGTCCTGGCTGAACTAAATAGTGGTTAAAGGGCGTAATACCGGCTCCTACTGATGAGTCGCCAGTAAGCACGAAACGAAACTGCATGAGATTATACTTTCCGTTCATGCTGCCTTTGGTTTATCCTTCTGGTCACAACTGAACTAATTTTTACTAGGTTTGCAACACCTAATACATACTTGCATATATATTAGTTCTCCGCAAGAAACAGTATTTAAATAAATAGGTACTATATACGCAATTCCATATTCATAAATGCTTAGTAGTTTGCTGTTTTTATAACTTTATTCTGTTAGATTTAAGAAGAACTCAAATCTATATTCCATTTGATGTTCCTTTATCTGCACAGACAATTCTAAATTAATTTAAATCTTATTCAGAAACTTATTTCGAGAGCAAGTACAAATTATATTTATTCAATATATTTTACATCTGTTTTTGAAACAGTTTCACCCGAACTGCGCCTACCAGACTCTTTCTCCGATCGTATTTTACTGAAGGCCGGTTCATCCACGGTAATTGAGATTCCGTTCGCTGCGAGCCCACGTCCTGAAGTCAAGTGGACGTACTGTAAGGATGCCGAAACAGCAGGTGATTTGGGTGACAATCCTCGATTCAAAGTTGACGTTGTGTCGGGTCTTACGTCCTTAGCTATTTCCAAAGTTACCAGAGAAGACGCAGGGTTCTATCATATGCTTATTCGTAACAATCTTGGAGAAGTAAGATTCCGTGTTCAAGTCATTGTGCTGGATAAACCATCCTCTCCACGACAGCCTGAAGTAGTCCAGAATACCGGCGAAACCATTAGTTTGGAGTGGCAAGAGCCAAGTTTCACGGGTGGTGCTACTCCTGGCATCCACGAGGAAGAGAAGCTAGTTGGCCATCTTATTTATGTCGTCGAATTTCGTGAAGCAAATCTGCGTGCTGGAAAGCCGGCTGGAAATTCAAGCAAGCCCAGTATCACGGTTGAAAAGTTGGAAGTGAATAAGACTTACGTCTTCAGTATTGCAGCTAGAAACAACATTGGCCAGTCAGATTTCGTGGAAACAGGATCAGTTACAACGCGTCTTGCTTATGGTAATAATGGCATATCTCACTTCATAATAAATCATTCAAATTTATTCTACAGCAAAAATTTTAAAATAAAGTGGAAGTGTTTTGCTTAACGTATGTATTATTATCACCCAGATACATAAATTAAAAATAAATATATTTGACCATTTCTATATTAAAAATCCAGCTGATCTTTACTTCGAACATAACCATTGCCATAATATTACCATTGCTTAAAAAATTCTGTCACATTAAACTAAATTATAATATGTATAAATTTTATATGAAATATAGTATTTAAAGTAGTAAAATACACTACGAAATAATATAGTATTATATTAATGATAAAATAAAATATTATATATATATATATATATATATATATATATATATATATATATATATGTACAGTAATTGTTTCCTTCACTATAAAATATTTTTAAATGAGCAAAAAACTTTTGGAAGAAAGATATTGTATTTATTAAAATTTAAAAAGTTTCTACTTTGCTACATTTTTGAGAATTGCAGTTTTACTAAATTTTTGTCAAGATCAGTCGAATGTTTGGATGAGCTTTTAATTCTTCAGTTATTAACTTCAATTTCGTTGACATATTCTAAAAATTATAACTTTTCAGGCGTTCCTGAGGTACCAACAGAAGTCTTTGCTGAAGTCCAGCCCCCACAAGAACATCCGTCAAATCAGACAGTCAAGTTAGCTTGGAATACGTTATCCTCTGGCGCACCCGTAAAACAGTATCATGTTGAAATGAAAACTATCGATACAACCAGATGGCAGGAAGCGCCGGTCAACGAAAAAAATATTTCGGAGCCTAATGCCAGCCTACCAGCCCACAAGTTAAAGGAGTTTATTGGCTACCAGTTCCGCGTAATATCTGAAAACCAGGCAGGCAAGAGTAAGCCATCGGAACCGTCGAACTCAGTAGAAGTCGGTAAGATACTGAGAGTTTTTCTTCATTCATAACTTTTTTCTAACAGATCTATCTGTAATTTTCTTAATTTACAGTAAGCGAATTCTTACAAAAACACCGCCGCAAAATTCTAACCTGCTGAATGAAAAGTTCTTTTACTTAAATACACCACATAAACATTTTGCATCTACTTAGCAATTGCCTATACATACTGTTAAGTATATATATATATATATATATATATATATATATATATATATATATATATATATAATCGTGTAAGGAATAGATTTGAATAAACGCGTGTTGCCAGTAGAAACTGAAAATTGCATTAAGTAGCAAATGCAATTCATCGAGTAGACTGATTTCGACCTTATCATGTATTCATTTATTACCTGACAGAATTACCGTGTTCGGGACTTGAACTCGATGACGTTTTCTCAGTTTATTGCATTTTATTCACTACACCATCATCGCCACGCACTGCATGCTATTTTTCGTTATTTATTAATCTATATTTTTTTTATCAATCTTAACTTCATACCTTACCATCTTAAATGGAAACATATTTGGCATAAATATTATTTTTTCTTTAATTAATTGTCTAAAAATACATTAACAATTATAGGATATGCTCTGAAGTTTATTCGGGAGCTGGCTGACATTGCGCTCACCGAAGCTCCCAAGGGAAAAGTGATCCTGGAAGCAGAACTGAGTCGTGCGCCTCGTACACCTGTAGCTTGGCTGAAAGACGGAGTTCCTTTTACACCACGGCCAAAGAAAGACAATGCCGTTATAGAATCTGATTCTGGCAATCGGATACATCGTCTTGTTTTTGAAACATTGGCCGAAGACGATCAAGCTAAATACACATTGCAAGCGGAACGGTTGACAAGCTGTGGTCAGATTAGCATCAGCATTCCTCCCACCCTTCGATTATCTGATAATTTCTCCGACAAGCTCGTGTTAAACGTTGGTGCTTCATCTGTTATCGAGATACCATTTATTGCAACACCACGACCAAAAGTGATATGGTCGTGGATTCCAGATGATGATTCTGAAAAGTTGGCCTCCGGTGGTAGACGTAGAAGTTCAGTAGCCATTTTGCCAGGAGAGCCTCAGACGCCACGATTCCCTGCTGATACCGTGGCAGGCATGACGTCAATGCCATTAGCTAAAGTGAAACCAACAGATGCTGGTCGCTATGAGGTGACGATTATCAACAACCTTGGTGAGATTCGTGCGTCAGTTCGCCTAATTGTCCTCGATAAGCCATCAGTGCCACAAAATCTGGCCATTGCTGATAACAATGGTGAGAGCTGTTTATTTCAATGGCAGCCTCCAGCATTTCGTGGTGGAGCTGAGTGCGGAAAAACAAAACTCACCTATCAGATTGAGCTACGTGAAGCCACTCAGCGTGCTAGTAAACCAGTAGGTAACACAGAATCCTTAGAATTTACGATTGATGGTCTTCAACTAAATAAGAACTATGTGCTAAGCGTTGCGGCTAGAAATGACATTGGTCTGTCAGATTTTGCCGAAACAGATGCGTTTTCAACAAAGTTGACTTACGGACCTCCACAATCTCCAATTAATGTGACTGCTGTAGCATCTCCAGTAAACGTTCCAAAAGAGGATCAAGAAATATCGGTTACATGGTCCATGTCCAGTTCGAGGCTGTCAACCGCTAATTTGCTACAATACATCGTGGAAGTAAAACCAACGAGTGAAAAGAATTGGTCAAAAATCGCTGACTTACCAGCTACACAGACCTCATTGAAGCTAGCTACAAACGATTTTTCTGATGACGTAGCCTATGAATTTCGCGTACTTGCTGTCAACAAGGCTGGTACAAGCGAGCCATCTGGCGCATCAAAACCTGTCCAGCTAGGCATTCCTCTACAGTTTGTTCGTGAGCTTGCCGACATTACCATAAGCCAATATACCGGAGAGGCTGCAGTGCTCGAGTGCGAGTTAAATCGTGCAGCAAAGAAGCCAGTTTTGTGGAGCAAGGACAAAAAGCCAATCACCACGTCGTTGCCCAGTCATTTGACCAAGGAATTCAAAGTCGAGTCAACAGCTAAGGACTGTATTCATCGGGTTATAATTAATTCAATTAGTGAAGAATTCAACGGCTTGTATAGCATAGGGGCGGATGAATTGACAAGTCAGTGTCGCCTCGCAATGCGCGTTCCGCCGTGTATCAAGTTTTCCGAAAGTTTTAGCGAAAGTCTAATATTGAAAGCAGGCAGCAAGCATTCAGTCACTGTACCATTTGTTACAAGCATAAAACCGCGAATAGACTGGGCATTTGTACCAAAATCTACATCAGGTAGAGGCCAGAAGCCACGATTTAAAATAGACGATACGGCAACGAGCACCACATTACTAATCGACGACGTTAAATCTGATGACGCTGGTAATTATCGGGTGAAGATAAGCAACGATCTCGGTGAAATTGAGACTACAGTTAAGCTGACAGTTCTTGACAGGCCAAGTCCTCCACAACAATTAGAAGCAACTAATGTTAATGGTGACACCTTAGATTTGATTTGGCAACCTCCGGCCGATTTAGGCGGAGCTCAAGGTTCCGTTGAGTATATTGTTGAAATGCGGGAAGCTAATGCACGAGTCTCAAAGCCTGTCAATGACGGGAAAACTTACAGTGACCTCGTGTGTCCGATTTCCGGCCTTAACCTGGACAGGCTCTACGTTTTTCGCGTCGCAGCACGAACTGAATTAGGTACTTCAGATTTTGTTGAAACACGTCCAATCTCTACCAAACTTGGCTTCGATCCTCCTAAGGCGCCTAATAATATTAGGGCGAAAATAGTTCCCCCAAACGCTGCTCCTGATTCTCAATTTGTCGATTTAGAGTGGGAGATTCCCGAGTCGCCGCTTGGCCAGAATGTAGCGGCCTCCATTACGCACTACCAACTAGAAATACGCCAGGTAGGTACAAAACAATGGAGTCAGGTAATGAGCGACGAGAAAATTGATCAACCTTCGGCAAGATTACCAGGAATGAAGTCTGGAATGAAGTTGGACAACCAGTATGAATTTCGTGTCAGCGCTGTCAACAAAGCTGGTGTGGGCTCACCTTCAAAGCCATCAAATGAAGTCGAACTTGGTATGTCTATATATATATATATATATATATATATATATATATATATGTAAAAAGTTAAAGATTGGTTTTTATTGTTTTCATACTAGGTTAAATCCGAGTATGTTAAAATAATGTTTGCATGCAAAACAGTTAATGAAAAATTATTCTATGACGTGCGACATCAAATGAAGTATGCCAATAAACAGGTGACACTGAAGATTTCGTGAATGTATACAATTCAAGCTAAACTGTGCCTCGGGCTTTCAATCTAACACTGATAAATTGGTTCCGTAGTCAATAAAGAGTCAAATAATTCAATCGGCATACTAATTAATAAATTTTTGTTAATTGTGCAGAAAATACTAGTAGAACTGACGGTCATTTCGCTACGTGCCACTGGTTAAATACAATCAATTATTGTTAAATTGTATAGCCTAGATACAGTTAGTTTGGTTTTTGTCTCTATCTCGCAAACTCGATTTTAAAACATTTTGCCACCTGCGCAAAAAATTATTGCTTAAATTATAGGTTAGTTTTTAGTGTGAAGTAGCGAATTGTCAGGAATTATTGCAGTTTTTAACGTATCATGAATTTAAAATGCATCAACGGCCACCGCACTTTAGTTAAATTTGTTAAACAGGAATAAAACCAAAGTTTTTTTCATAATTTTCGTAATCATTTCACTTTTGTATTGGTCAACACCTGTTGAACCACTACAACTTGCTTCATCGTCATACATCCGAAGCTCCCTCATAGTCTGACTTCCATTCGACACGCCTATTCTCTCCTATCTATGGTTAAGTTAATCTAATCCAGCTAGAATGACTGCTCCATTCCTAATAAACAAGTCAAGACAGACAAGTATCAGCTTCACTAATAGTATTTGGATACTTATACCAAAGTTGTTATGGAAAAAGTACAAAATAATCTCAAAGCCGAACGGGTTATTAGATTCTAGTATAGTCGGTTTTCAAGGATGGAAAGTTATTGGTTGCCAGCCTTCAGTTCGGTAGCGACGCGCCTAGGCAACACAACTCATGTAGTTCACGCTTACGTACCACGAACCAATGATTGGCCTCATCTGTCTATGCAACGTATTCCTCTGCTATTCGCGTTTGCAGGTCACGAGCAAATGACTGGAATCCTCTTATTCAAAGGTGTTGAGCGCACTCCTGATTTACTTCACTGTGTAATGGCATCACATGCATTGGCCAGAACAGCATCACCCAATGTCGACTCGATTTCCTTCAATGTAAAGATCAGCATCCCGACTGAACCTGCATTGTAATAGTTAACGCCAATTGAACAAACACAAATTGCTCCATCATTCTATATTCAACTCGCCCACATGGTCTGACTTCTATTCTGCAGGAAGATTCCTTTCTAGCGATGGTGTAGACAACCAAATACATTTAGAACTACAGTTTTAATCCGAACAAATAAGTCAAACCAGACAAAAAACGGCTTTGTTAATTACATTTGAAGAGCGAAACAGCTTTACACTGTTGGCCCACATAGCTTCAATGTTTAATTATTCAGAAAATAATTGAACAAGTGGTGTTGTAAAAAAATTTAAATTTTTGCATGTAAGAAATGCTCACACATGAAAATTACAAATACATTCTGCGATACTCGCTTTCTTCCTCTTTACGCCAATCTAGGTGATCCAGTAATAAATGAATCGCCTAAAGAAAAATACTCACTATATACACATAGGACAAAGTTCAATTAGAAAAATATAGCTAACATATGTACCGCTTATAGCTTGGGTGGTCAAAATCTGAATAGTGAAACATTTAAATTTTGAGCATAAAATTTGTTTCAAAATAATTAACCATTATTAATTGATTTTTTTATATGAAAAGATAGTTTGTTACTAATGCGCTTACATCTCCCAGCGAAAAAATATTTGTAAGATAATTAACCAGATTGTCACTCTCTGAGCCACGAATCTGAACTATTAAAGACTGATTTGGTCAGGCAATTAACCGTCTATCTGTACTGTTATACTCATTTTCATTAAATTAATCTCTAAACTTGTGAAATGTTGTAACAAAGTGTAACTGCGATTGATGTTTTACTTTTCTTAAGGTGTTCCACTTGAGTTTGTGCGTGTGCTAGACGACATTGTGCTGAGCAAAATTGAGAAGGACAAAGACTACTCTCTGGAGGTGGAGCTTTCCCGAGCACCTCGTGGTTCAGTTGTGTGGCAGAAGAACGGTTTGCCTCTGAAGAAGGCGAACGAAAAAGTGATTCAATGCGAAGACAAGGGAACTATTCAACGTTTACGTTTTCTTCAACTCTCTTCTGAGGATATAGGAGAATACTCGATCGGAGTTGAGAAAATAGCCTGCAAAGCCAACCTCGACATTAAAGGTAAATTATATATATATATACGTCTACTTCAGATTTTTCATTTTGGAGAAGAAATTCTATGCATATTTAGTCATAAGTATACATTTACTATTTATGAAAATATTTAATAGCATAATGTTTGTGTGTTTGTAGTTATGTATGCACGTGTTTTTGTTAAATTAACTACAGGGCAAAAATTATGTGTCTGAAATAAATTATATATATATATATATATATATATATATATATATATATATATATATATTACCTTTAATATAAATAATACACAGAATAGTTTTGTTAGTCCAAAGAGTTCAAATAAAAGAAACATAACTAAACACCGATTGGTATGGAGCAAATATTTTCTGTCCGCACAGTCTGAAAATACTATATTTATTATAACGGCCTCAAAATTCGGAAGCATGGTTAGGTAAAACTGGAATGTGTTTAGTTGACACGTCTCATTTTACACAGGAAGAGAAATGTTTAGTAGATTGCAGTGAAATTATGCCTTTCACACTGGGTGGAGGAAGTTGGGTGGTAGATGTTATAAAAACTAAGTAAGATGTAAAACAGTTATTATATTCAATTTTGCGATCTTGATATATGTACATGACCCATTAATTACATATATCAGTATAAACTAAGAATTGTATAGTGTAGAAAAGGAAATTTATCCAGTAGACCGGTTTCGTCCTTATCGTAAAATAGATATAACTTTATAGTCGTTTCTTGACTGACAGACATCGTTCATTTGTTTCAACAGATACTGTCATTTTATCTGGTTCGTGCTTTGCCTAGAAAGGTTTCACTGTACCTGTCGCACGCTTATTTAGTGAATCTTCGTATTTTGTTAGGCTACTGTAATATCATTAGAACGAGTGTACACGTGCAATTACTGATTATTATCCAATCTAAAACAAACGAGAGAACACACACAGGCTTATCTAGTGAATCTTCAGTAGGTTTTATTAGATCAGTAGAACTTCATTTCGATGAATGTACAAATTCAAACACACACACACACACACACACACACTGACCTATTGGTAAGAAAGATACGCTTAAGTAATCTGAAGTGTAAATGAAATAGTTTAAACGAAATTTACCACTAGACAAAATTTTTGTTGGGTATGCTTTCTGTCATTACTTGAAAAAGGCTTCCTAAACAGAAAACCGAAATATGCGGAAGAAAACTGAATACAATGGATGCAAACACAAATTCTTGTGGAGCAAGACCGGGTAGTTAATCTATTCACTGTAGCGAAACGCGTTTCGCGTGAATGAAAGACGCAAGTAGACATTCATAACGCCGGCCAATGTAATAAACACTGGTTTTTTCTATTAAATGTCACTTTTAAGTCTAATTAAACTCTTTCAATGATTATTAAATGATAGATAAGCTCGTTTAAACAAAATTTATTATTTCCATTATTAATTTTTCCATATTTTATTTGATGAGCAGCCATCTGAACAAGGTACTTGGAAACGAGTATCCATTTGTGTTGGAGGGAAAGGTAGACATGGATATTAAAAGCCCCGTTAGGCAAAACATTTAAGTATTGTTTCGTGGGCGGTGATAAAAATTACTATAATCAAGGTTGCGATCTTGATATGAACACCTGGACCATTAAGTATATAAATTTTTTAGTATAAAATAAGAATTGTATAGTGTAGAAAAGGCAATTCATCCAGTAGAACGGCTTTGTCCTTATTGGGAACTCATCCCTTACTGGCCAGAATTAGAGCTCTGTCCGCGGCAAATTCTGGACAGTACGTGCCAGTACAATAAGGAAGAAACCGGTCTACTGGATGAATTTCCTTTTCTATACTATACAATTCTTGGTTCATACTGAAAAATGTAGGTACTTAATAGGTCAGGTGTTCATAACAAGATCGAAACTTGGATTATAGTAATCAAGTATTGTATAACATACTTTTATCTAAAGAATCTTTTTTATATTAAACGATATTGATTTTTTTTTCAGTTTTCTACTCAGACATATTTGTATATGTTCCTAAGCGCTACAACAGAATATATATATATATATATATATATATATATATATATATATATATAACCAAACAATCAATGATATCGTGGGTGGTGGTGATAATTCTTTAAAACAATTTTGGGAAAGCTGTAAACAGTTAATGCCATGAACAATATATGCGAGACTACTAGAGGCCAGAGCCTCATATCTAATTTTGCTTTTCGTATATATGCAATGCGGTTTGATCCTCGCTAGTCAGTTTGCCGTCGTACTCTGATGATGACCATGGAAGGTCGAAACGCGTCAGTGCGTGCGACTGACGGTAGTCTAGCAAGGTTGTTCGACAACTGTATGAATAAAATGAGATTAGTGTTTACTTCAAGCTCGCGAAATTGAGTTAATGAATTGTCGTCACCACTATATAATAAACAGAATATATAGATTGCAAGAAATCTTATTCTAATATTGTGGCTGGTTTGGAAAATACTGAGGATATAGAATAATTAGCAGGTTGACTTGATTAGTGTAGTTTTAATAATAATTCTCAGGGATATAGTTGTTCTAAATTAGATTATCACACCGCATATATGGATTTTCCGAGCCTGGCATCTCAGAGGCTCTCTTATGGTAGTGACCAAAGGGCCTACCTTTGTAAATTTATATTAGACATGACCTTCCTAGTAGAATTTAATTTCAAACAAGGCGCGGAGTTTAAATTAAATACAGCATAAACAAAAATTTAAATTGCTTTGACGGATGCGTTTCTTGTTCAATTCGTACCTTAATAGTACGATTCGGCGCAACTCCTCAGACGCATTACATTGAAAAATTAAGTACTGGGCTGTGGGCATAATTTCCGCTCTCACAGTTATAAAATTCGCCTGTCAATAGGAGTTCGCCTTCTGGCGATATCGACTTTGGTGTATCACCGTAATCCTTTTATGGCATAGCTCGTTATTTGATACGTCATAACGTATGCAAAAATTCGCACGTTAGCTCATCGCAATTTATAGATTTTGCATATTAAAAGGAATTTTAATTGTTTGAATAAAACGCAGAGCTTCAGATCGTAAAATTCGGCTTTCATTTTCTACTTAACCTCATCGGATGATAGAATCCAGAAAACAAAAGTGTCCTGTTCTCTTTGGCTGAGAACGTACACTTTATGCAATATTTTGCCGTTTTCTGTTTCTGTTGTTGATATTTGATTTCACATAAACTGATTTTATTTTTTGCATTCTCTCCTCTTATTTTTCAAGTTTTATCTTATAGTGTTTACACAAATGAGTTTGGCAGATTCGTTTTATTTTATTTTATTACAGCACCACCAGCTCTACGCTTGTCTGAGGAATTCAACGACGAGATCACACTCAAAGCAGGAACATCGTCGATTTTGGAAATCCCATATGTGGCTTGGCCGAAACCTGTTGTAACCTGGAGTTTCTTGTCGTCTATGCAAGGACTTCGGGCTAAACAACTACGTTTTCAACCTGATGTTGTTGCTGGCCTAACAACACTTCCTTTAGCACGAGTGACTCGCGAAGATAGTGGCCATTATGTATTGAACATTTCCAATCAGCTAGGTGAGGTCACTTGTACAGTTAAGGTCACAGTACTCGACAAACCATCTGTACCACGTGATCCGAAGGTCTCTGAAAATAGGGGAGAGTCTGTTAAGTTAGAATGGAAATCCCCAGAAGACCTGGGAGGCAGCAAAGAGCCAATCACGTATGTCATTTGTCAACGCCCGTCCGACAAACGATCAGCTTTGAGCACACAAGTGGCAACTTTGACAGACCGGTTAGAGTGCCTAATAGAGAATCTTGTTGTACAGAAAGATTACATATTTTCTGTGGCGGCCGAAAACAGCTTTGGTCGATCTGAATTTGTTGATACTGCTCCTGTTAAAACTAAATTTGGCTTTTCTGTTCCGGATGCACCAGAAAAACCAAGTGTCACTCTATTAGAGGCAGGTGTATTCCGTTTAGATTGGAAACCTCCAGGGGATAATGGTGGATCTCCTATAACTGGCTATAATTTAGAACGTTGTGTGTCAACGACTCCAATTTCAAAACCTACATCTGCCAGGCGTGGCGTCGAAAGCCTGGATAGTAACAAGTGGTCAAGTATAGCTGACGCAAAATTGGATCATACAAATGAAGATGCGCCTTTTGCTGTTATTCCCCAACTGAGACCACAAAATGTCTATCAATTTAGAGTATGTGCTTTAAACAAAGCTGGGGCGGGAAAGTTTAGCGAACCATCTGATCCTATGTCACCGGTAGTAAAGGAGCCACGCGTACCTAAACGAGTTGGAGCGCCGAATGTAGATCCAGAGTCCGCCACTAGTATTCGTGTACAATGGAATTTAGCCGAAGAAAATGAGAACAATGGACCAGCTGACACATACGATGTTGAGATATTTATAGAAGGCGAGGACAAATGGAAATTAGTTGGTTCTACCAAAACTTCAGGTATATGTGAACTTTTGGTAGAAAACATTAGAAAAGATGCTCGCTGCAAGTTTCGTGTGCGCGGTGTAAATATGGAGGGTGTCGGTGAATGGTCAAACGAATCTAAAGAAGTGAACATGAAGCGCGAGGCCCCATTGGAAATTATACGTTCTTTGGAGTCGATCACATTCAATGAGTTGCCCAGCTCTGCTGTTTTTGAGTGTGAGTTGTCACGTGTACCTCAGAAATTTGCCTGGTTCTTGAATGATAGACGAATCACGGATGATATGAGACGCTTCGAAACTAGTCAAGTTGAGGAGGGTAGAGTCCATAGAATTAAAGTGTCCAAGGTGTGTACCGATGACCTTGGAAAATACAGATTTAATGCTGATAGTTGCACCACTTCAGCTAACCTTATAGTTGAGATGGCACCAAGTTTGCTGCTGCCTGATGATTTTGTGTCAAATATCACATTGACGTGCGGTGCAAGCAAGTGTTTGGAGGTTCCGTTTATGGCATTCCCTAAACCGAAGTCTATTTTATGGTCGTGGAATGGGCAAAGACAACTGCCTGATCCTATTCGACGAACTGTTCCACAGAACAGACACGAAGACTGCATAGCTGCACTTCAGCTGACTCATATTACTCGAGCCGATGCTGGTGAATACAAAGTTGCAATTGACAACGGAATCGGTGAGCCTGCTATTGGCACCATACTGTTAACTGTTCTCGATGTTCCTGGGCCTGTGCGCAACTTTTCTACTAATGTGGAGACACCTACTCACGTTGTTCTGCAATGGTGCGCGCCTAAAGAAGACGAGTTTGGAGGCTCTCCTTTGACTGGATATCGTGTGGAGCAAAAATTAGTTTCTGGCCCACCAGATGGTGTTGTACTTCGCTCATCAGATAAAGAGTGGAAACTGACAACATTTTTACCAATCGAAAAGGCTGAACAAGACTGTACTGTCAGTGGGGACGTTATACTTATCAGTCTTAAAGACCTGATTGCCGAAGCTTCATATCTATTTTCAGTTGCTGCGGTAAATCAGATTGGAGCCGGAGTACGCTCTGAGTCGAGTGCACCTGTCTTAATGAAGTCACCGTATGATAAACCCGGTGCTCCAACAGATCTGTGTTTGACACCAGTTAATAACACTACCGTAGAGTTAGGCTTCAGTTTACCGCGTGTGGATCCAAATGCCCCTATTACTGACGTGATTGTTGAGTATCGACCGAGGGGCCTTTCAAGATGGGTAACGGTTGTAAAACAGAAATCTGATCTTCATCTGCCCGTCATTCTCGATAAACTTGAAGTTACTGAAGAATATGAGTTTCGCGTCAGTTGTGCGAATGTTGCCGGACAAAGCGAGCCAAGCGATAGCATTTGTGGTCAAACAAAGCAACCACCAAAACCGCCGAGTCCTCCAGTCCTGATTTCAGTTTGCTCTGGTGGAGCAGATGTGTTAAATGTTAATTGGAAAGCACCAGAAAGTGATGGTGGCGCTCCCATAACCAGTTTTAATCTTGAAATTTGTGAAAATATCAATTTTGACCAATGGAAAACTGTAGATAGCTTTGTTGTCAAGCAAACGGGTGATGCCTTGAAACAAATAACGTTTAACGAGAAAATAACTAAATTGGACGACTCAAAAAAATACAAGGTGAGAATATTGGCTTTAAACATAGCAGGAGCCAGTAAACCATCAAATGTTTCTGAACCGGTTTCACCAGGTGGTGACGTCACACTGATCCGACCACTAAGCAGTGTCTGGCTTGACACAGCTCCATCAAAGTCGACGAGCGTGACACTGGAATGTGAGTTAAGTCTGGCTAATTGTAAGGTTACATGGAGCAAGAATAGTAAGCCATTGAAGATTGGCGTTAAGCATGATGCTGTATTTGACGGAAATATTTATCGTTTAGTTGTGAACAACGTAACCGAAGACGATTTTGGCGACTACCAGTTATCTTATAAAACTATAAAAACGGAGGCAACATTGGGGGCTCGAATTGCACCGAGTCTCATAAACACCGAACTTGAGGATGTTTATCGAGTGAAGGCAAACTCAAATTTTGTTGTCGAATTGCCATTTAATTCTTATCCGAAGCCGACAGTAAAGTGGATGCACAACAATATTCAGGTTACGGATTCTGCACCTCGATCGCAGGTAACTACAATTGCAGGAATGACCTCTATCGCCATACAACGCGTGGAACGTGAAGATGCAGGTGATCTGATTGCCATAATTCAAAACGAGCATGGCAAGCTTAAATGGACGTGTAAACTTATCATCCTAGATAGACCAAGCCCACCACAGCATGTTGATGCTCAAATCGGCAAACAGGGTGACACGTTGCCAGCAGTAAACGTTTTGTGGTCTGAACCACGATTTGATGGCAATTCTCCAATAACTGGCTATGAACTTGAATACCGAGCCGTCAACAAGCGTGCTTGGCAGGCACTCTGCAAGAGTCAAGATAGCTCGGAAACTGTTATAATTCCACCAAGTAAGAGTTCAATTGATTTACCAATAACTCCAAAGGAGACAAATGCAAGTTTAGCGGATAGTGTAGAATATGTGTTTCGCATAGCTGCGCGAAACGCAGTCGGTTTAAGTGATTTTACCGAATCCAAGTATCCGCTACGCACACCCACAAAACCGGGCCCACCAAAACTCTCCTACGATGCGCAGTACGAGAACTTACGACTAACATCTGGCCAACCTTTCTCAATACCCGTCATAGTAGACGGTCAACCAAAACCTGATATTTCATGGACCTATACACCAGACATTGAAGGTGCCCCACATGATCAGCCCCTTCCTAGTGGAGTTCGCATAGATACATCAATATTAACAAAACCAGCTGGCACTCAAAAGACGGAGGTAAAATCGCAGAAATCTTCAAGGACACTTTCAGGTGTCTATTGTATCAAAGCAGAGAATTCTGAAGGCGAGGCTAGCGCAAAGTTTTCAATTATCGTTTTGAGCTTACCAGGTGCACCAACAAACGTGGAAGTGAGGGCTAAAAACAAGACTTGCGTTCAGCTGACTTGGGATTCTCCAAAGGATACCGGCGGCTCTCCTTTAACAAATTTTGTATTGGAGCGTGCTGACGTTTCCAATGTTAACTCGGGTATTGCCTCAGTTGCATATTGGCAGTCGATTACGAAAAGTCTTAGCTTAACCGAGGCTCAAGCAGAATCAGGCACAACAGAGCAGATAAATTCTTATGTCATCGATAAGCTGCCATCAGGCAAACACATGTTCTTCAGAGTTGCAGCACAGAACAAACAAGGTATTGGTGAATTTTCTTGTACCCAACAAGCTCTCACCATCGAATCACCATTCAAAGTGCCTGGACCACCGAGGAATCTAAAGGGAAAAGTTGATAAAGACGGGCGAGTGTTTCTGGAATGGAATCAACCGAATAGTGATGGTGGCACTAAAATCACAAACTACATTATTGAACGAATGGCTGCACCAGCGAAACAGCGCGTCTCAGTACCTGAATGGTCGGAGATAACATTACCAGATTCAGGTGAATTGATGCGGTCTCTTGTTAATATGCGTGAAGGAATGACCATGTTCCGCGTAAAGGCCGAGAATGAGGCTGGTCAGAGTGAGCCTTGTGCACCAATTGAATTAGATGTTAAAAAGACATCAGATGAACCGGGTCCTCCAGGGCAACCTAGTGTTGAGGTGGTCGGTGACGGATGCGTATTACTGCGCTGGGCTCGGCCTCTTCATGAAGGATGTGGTGGGCCAATTTCTGGATTTCAGGTCCAAGTTTGTGAACTTGGCACTCATCGTTGGCGGAGTGCTTCGCAGCAGTTTTTCGACACAAATGAAGCTAGAATTGATGGCCTGAGTTGTGAACAGGACCTTCAATTCCGCATTATTGCAGTAAGTTTAGCTGGTCAAAGTCCACCTTCCGAGGCTTCTAAACCAGTGCGTCTTACTGCTCAGGTGACCTTCATCAGGGAGTTACAAGATTGCCGAATCACTGAGTTGCCTAATGATGTAGTGTTTGAATGTGAGGTGTCAAAGCCTGGTCTTACATTAATATGGACTAAGGACAACCGAGATATTCACTTGTCTAGTCGGGTCATCTATGATATAACTGGTGAAGGGGAACAATCAAACTGCGTTCACCGTCTCAAATTGTTGAATGTCTCTTCCGAGCACGAAGGTCGATACACAGCAAGATTGGCTGCAGGTCCTACAACAACGGCTCTACTGGCAATTGAAGCACCACCAAAAATATTGTTTGATGGAGAATCAGTGATAAAATTAACAGCTGGCCAGAGCACTGTTGTAGAGGTTCCCTTTACTGGAGCTCCAGCTCCACATGTCAACTGGTCTTTTGAGCGAGGACGTCTACCTGTTGGAGATCAACCAAGCAATCCGATGATCAGTGAGGATACTGTTTATGGTCTCTCTTGTCTAAGATTTCGTCGAATAACTCGTGAGGTAGCTGGATTGTTTACAATGATTGTAGCTAATGATACGGGCAGAGCAAAGTTTGAGCTAACTGTTATTGTACTGGATAGGCCAGAACCGGTTCAACGACTTCGCTGTGATTTAGCAAGCACAACAACATCCATAACAGATCGGCAGAAGGCTGGTGTCGCCATTGTTGCCTGGGATACTCCAAGAGATGATGGTGGGTCTATTATTACTGGCTACCTCGTGGAGACACGTACAGCTTTAAAGAGAACTTGGACAAGTGTTGGGCCTAGTGTAATGGGTCTTAATCAACAAGTTAGTGATTTACAACCGGGGCAGTCCTACTTCTTCCGAGTAATGGCACAAAATGTATGTGGCTGTTCGGATCCAGTGGAAACAGACATACCATTAGTTATTCCACCTGCATCGAAACCCCCTTCGTGTCCTGGGACTCCTGAGGCCAGTGATGTTAGCACAGAGGCTTGTAAAGTAACATGGATGCCGCCTCAATCAAACGGTGGCTCACCCTTGGTGTTTTATCACATTGAGAAGCGTGCTAATCAAAAGGGTAATTGGGTGCGAGCTATGCGCGACAAACTATCTACTAATGACAGCGATAAATCTTGCTTCAGTACCATTGTAACTGGGCTCATGCCGGACAATGTCTACGAATTTCGTGTAGCTGCAGAAAATGCAGATGGCTTGGTGAGCGAATTTAGTAATCCTAGTCATCGTATCTCGACGCAGCCACCTTACAGTGTTCCAGGCAAACCTTCTCGTCCTGAACAAAAGATAGTCACAGAAACTTCAGCTGTCATTACATGGAAACCACCCTACGATGATGGAGGCGATTCAGTTAAACGCTATGTCGTTCAGTACAAAATAACAGCAGGCACGCATTGGGCCACTTGTGCTGAAGAACCCATTGATGCGGAGTTAGCAATTACTGGTTTAGACGCCCAACAAGAGTACCATTTTAGAGTCGCCGCTATTAACAAAGCTGGAAAGGGCGAATTCTCTGATCCGTCGGAGCCATGTATGCCACTAAAGGTTTTAGAGTCGTCAAAGCCCAGCTTGGTGACACCATTGCGTAATTATACCATTCTGGTAGGTGAATCTGTTGAACTAGATTGTGAATTCAAGTTGGGTGATCCGAAAGGCAGTGTAAGCTGGAGTAAAAACGGTAATCCACTTCGTAGTCAAGTCAAATACTCAATGAGTTCTGGGTCAGATCGTCGGGCCACCTTAAAAATTAGTCGTGCAAAAGTAGATGATGCCGGTTTGTTTACGTGTCGAGCAGAAAACTCATCTGGCTTTATTGAAACGAGTTGTAGAGTTCTTGTTAATCAGAAGCCGATAGTTGCCTTAGAGTTTGATCGAACGAACTCTGATCGTGTTACAGCTACTCAACATAAGCATCAATTTGCAGGTAGAGCTTCTGGCCGGTTTGTGTTGGAAGCTACAGCAGAAGGAGTGCCACAAGTTGATCAATTTGTTTGGAGTTTAAATGGACAGCCATTGGATGTAAACACTGTCGAGCCCAGAATTGTAATTGATCAACAAGGTAAAGAGACATCCGGTCTGTCAAGAGCTCGCATTCTTGATGCCACTAGCATTGGTGCAGCTGTTCCTAAAATAGCCAGTCTTGTGATAAACAATTTAAAGCTCACTGACGCTGGATGTTATTCCGTTGAAGCTATTAACTCAGCTGGGCGTGTATCGGCTCCAACTTCATTAAGACTCACAGTTATAGACAAACCTCAACCCCCGACAGCAGTTCATGTTGACAGTACACGTGGTATAGATTGGATAAAGATAAATTGGGATAAGCCAGTTAGTGATGGGGGCTCAAAGATAATGCGATACATTGTCGAAAAGAGAGTGATTATGATGTCTTCGGATAGTAGCAGCAGCACAGCTATCAAATTAGGTGGCAGTGAATGGTCGGTTTGTGGGCGCACTGGTGGCAATGAATATTCGTTTAAAGCGTCAAATTTGCCGACAAACACAACATATTCGTTTAGAGTTTCTGCCGAAAACGATGTCGGTGTCGGAGAACCAACTGAAATAGACGTCCCTTATGAACTCAAATCACTTGTAGACGTTCCTGGAGCGCCTACGAACTTAAGCACCGAACGTCTTGGTCCACGAGAAGTTACTGTAACTTGGAAGGCGCCAAAAGATGATGGTGGACAGGATATTGAGGGATATGTGCTCGAAATGCGAGAATGTGCAGATTTTTCTGGTGGGGTGCCGGCCAGTAGGTGGCAGCGCGTTGGACCTCGCTGTCATAAACAAGGAAATTCTATTACGTTTAAAGATCTTCGGCCTGACACAGATTTACAATTTCGTGTGTTCGCCAAAAATACGGTTGGATTGAGTGAAGCCTCGGAGCCGTCTGATTGGTGTAGAAAAATCATCAAAGAAGAAAAAATTAGGCCGGATGCCATTTCAAAATTGAAACAAACTGGAGATGAGACAGGCATAACGCCAGCCGGTAAGGATTATGCAGATGACGCCACTAAACCACGTGATATTATAGATGAGTTAATCGAAATGCGTAAGGCAATGAGACCAGAGAAGCCACTGATTACTTCTCCACCAGAAATTATACTAACCGGTGGTGGTGAATTTGTTTTACGCCCTGGCAATAATCTCCGAATTCCCGTTCGTGTGTCATCTGGGTCTCACGCAACTCTTGAGTTAGAAATGGCTAACGGTCGACCGTTGTCAGCAGTGGCTCAAGTGCGTTGTCACATTGAGCAGTTTGGTGACGATTTTTATGTTAATCTACGGAATTGCCAATTATCTGACACTGGATCATACCAGATTCGTGCAACCAATGTGGCCGGTAGCAATGTTGTTCCCGTTCGTGTGCGTGTGAATACAGTTCCTTTGCCTCCGAGTGAACCGTTTATCTGCAAGGTTATACAAGAACCGAAAGACATACACCAAGGGGCAATTGTACAGTTGGAATGGGGCGAACCTCCACTTCGTGATGGGGAGAAATCCGAAGAAGCAGAGCCTTTGAGGGGATATATAGTCTCCAGAAAAGAGGGCCAGCGAAGAGCCCAATTCGGTCGACAAATTCGTCTGGAAGGAAAAGAGGCACTGGCATCCAGAACGTTACTGCTGGAAGATTTACAGCCAGGTACAGAATACATATTTCGTGTTGAGGCTTACAATGCTATAGGTCAAAGTGAACCGCTAGATTCTCGACCATTTGTGATTAAATATCCATTTGGTCCACCTGGCCCACCTGAAGGTCCATTAGATTGTAAAAATTTCAGTAAAACCAGCCTCGATTTGAGCTGGAATGTTCCCAGTAACGATGGAGGAAGACCAATTCAAAGATATCAGATTGAGATGAAAGAATTAGGCGGACCTGATGGTTGGACACCATTGTCTAGCACACCGGAAACAATGTTTACTGTTAGTGGTTTGCGTGAAGCAAATGGCTATCGCTTCCGTGTACGTGCCGTAAATGATCAGGGCCCAGGCGAATGGCTGGAGACTAGTTCAACAATTTCATTTAAGCGACCTGCAACGAGACCATCAGCACCACTACCACCATTTAGAATGCAGCCAAATGGTGAAAATGCAGTAAAATTGAGCTGGAGGGCTCCACTTGATGACGGTGGTGCTTTGCTGACAGATTTTATTGTCGAAGCCAGTCTGGGACGACGCGGCGAAGACTGGAAAGAGGTCTGTGCTGTTAAAAATCTGACAACAGATATAGACAGTCTCCTACCAGACGGAGTGTACTCCTTCCGAGTTTTCGCACGAAATGAAGCTGGCAAAATAAGTGATGCACTTTATTCTGACGTGTACAAACCCAGCTCACCTATTAGTCCACCAGGTCCCCCAGAAACACCGTTTGCTGGGCATGGTATCGGTGTAGGCCAGGTCAGACTGGCGTGGGAGAGTCCCAAAGTTGGTGGGCCTCAGTGTTATGGTGCTCCAATCGAATACTATGTGGAGCGAATGGACAATGTGAAGCGACGATGGGCTTACGTCGCCCGAGTTCCAGCTACCGACGGCACAACTGTAGTTGTAAGTTTTAAACGATGCACGGTTTTATATTTCTGGATATTCCTTATTATGACGTATAGTACATGGAGTTGAGCTCCTAGGTGTTATTTAATCAATTTCTAACACTAGGTTCCACTTTATTCTTATATAAATAAAGCAACTAAGATGGTAGGCAGCTGTTTCTTCTACAAATGAATCTAAACTATGTAGACGAATTTTTCGATTTGAATAAAAATACTGCCCTCTTCCCGACATTAACACGTTCAATTAAAAACCCTTTCCTAAAATCAATTTTGTCAAATAACAAATAATATTATTGTTAATACATTCTAAACGATGAAGACTTATTAATGATGATTTAAGAAGGCATTTCTTCATTTTGGTAAGGTAAATTGAGAAATTACCTGTGTACAACAATGATCAAGAAGCGTATATTGCACAGGCAGAGGTACACGAGAACACAATGCTATGAACTGGCTGTGCTAAAAACAACTTTATTACCGAACTGGTATCCAGCAAGATTTATTGATTCAGAAATGTAGTATAAAGACTAACAAAAGACTGTGAAGCTCGACTGAAACAAAGAACGATATACCAGTTAAATATAGTTTGTTGTGGAGACCTAATATATATATGCAAGTATGTATTAGGTGTTGCGAGCCTAGTAACAAATTAGTTCATTTGTGACCAGAGGGGGGATTAACCAAAGACAGCAAAAACAGAAATTAAAACCTCCTGCAAATTCGTTTCGTGCTTGCTGGCGACTCATCAGTAGGAGCCGGGTTTACGCCCTTTAACCACTCTATATTTGGGTGAGGAATGTGGAGTAATAGGACGGAATGTTTCAATTTACTCTTTAAATGGCATGCAACATGTAAAATAATTATATGGCGAATAACAAATGTAACGATTTAAAAGAAACATGTTGCGCGACAGGAAATAAACATATTTCTATTTCAAAACTTACATTGTTTGTAAAAAAACGCATACTAAAGATAAAGTTATAGGACAAGCTGTCTGCAGTCGAACAGTCCAAAATTATTTATTTACACATATGCAATTACTGCTTTGTGCATTGTTTAGGCAGAATCGCCCGATTACTGAGGAAGCGAAGCCAAGAACATTTTGAAACAAACACAGCTGGCAAACAGGAGAACAATTCTGCAACTGCCGAACATATTTAACAAAAATTGATTGCGCGGGTGGTGGTAACAATTTTTTAAATCAAGTTTGCGAACTTGAAGTAAACACCAATCCCTTGTACTTAACCAGTCTTCGGTGTGCTACTGGCGGTAGTTTTGCTATGCCGAACATATTGTTTATAAAAATCACTCGCTATACCAGGCGCACTCCTTGGAATGAAAAATGTTTTGTATTGAAAAAACAGGACGTTACAAAATCCTTTCTTTATAGTTTTATAAACAAAAGAAATGTTTGAAGGAACTTCTTTGTTGCGAACCTGGATTAATTGAAATTACCTGATCTGCGCTTTGACTAACGCAGCTTTCATTGTTCCAGTAATTTTCTTTTTGTAAAATATTTCGACCTACTTTACCGTAGGTCTTCATCAGTTGCATTTCACGAAACAAATGAAGCAAGCGCCATTTTTCTCATTCAAGCGTTATTATTATTATTGTTATTATTATTATTATCATTATTATTTTTATCATTATTATTATTATTATTATTTTCATTACAGTTAATATAATAACAATAATTAATATTATTATTAATTATTATTATTATTATTATTATTATTTTTTTTTATTATTACTTATTTATTTATAACTATCATTATTATTAATAATGATTATTATTATTATTATTATTATTATTGTTGTTGTTGTTATTATTATTATTATTATTATTATTATTCAAGAGCAAATTTATTTGCCTAATAGTCAAATTTTTTGGAATAGTTTCAATATATCACCATTATTGACTAGTTTATACGACATATTCTGTAAATTATCCTGCTGGACCATCCGCTGAGACAACTTCAGTGAATGGCTAGAACCAATAAAAGGAATTATCATTATTGTTCACAAAAAAACACGGATTGATGAAGAGGCTTGGATTTTTGGCTCAATAACATAGATTGCAACCCGTCATCACAGTTTTATAATCGAATACACTTTCTCCTCAGTGGACAAAGCCATCTGATAAACCAAATCGAGCGTTATATTTGCATAAGTATGATCATTCTCACAATTCCATAACGGTAATTTTGGAAGTAGAAGTTTTCTCACCTACATGTGTCACCGTAATTTCAAACCATAATTTTAGCCGTTACATTTTACGAAGAATTTGCTAAACTGGGTCATGAGTATAGCCCAATATTTGTGACTGCCGTATTTGATCTTGAGAGACATCGAGAAAATATGTATAAATGCAAAACGACTAATAATCTATTATGAATTATGACTATTTTTCTTAAACTGGTGAACTAAAATTGCGAAGGTAATTTTTCTGGTCATTCTCTAATCGGTGTGTTATTTCAATGTTATTTTTAATTCTCTGAAATGGTATCTTAAAAAGTTGTGAATTTTATGCATAAACCAATCCTTGTTCGTTTCCAGTTGCATAATATCGCAAACTAGTGTCTGTCACAGACACCGGCACGTTTTGAATTTCCTTTTTTGTCTTCAGAGCACGACGGAAGACTAACCAATGCTGGATTGACTACAGTGAATATTTAGTTGAGAAAATCTGAAATGCGGCTCTTGTCCCCAGTGTCCTCATGTTATGCAATTTGGTGCTCAAATTCCATATTGCCCTTATCCTAATAATATTTTTAACTTTCACCAGAATTATGCTAGTTATGTCATTTAGCCATCAATTGCCTTTTCTACACTATACAATTCTTAGCTTATACTGAAATATGTAAGTAATTATCTCTACCATATCTGACTACTTATAAATCGAGTGATATCCGTAGACAGACATAATGTACGAACCGTATATTGACGTGAGGTTTAATTAACATTTATATTAGATATTTTCTTCAGTGAACGAAATAAGAGAAACCTGAGTTTCCCTCCGGTCATATTAGATAAATATTTGGTTTTATTTGTAATATCGATTTTCGTCTTAGCAATAAATTTAGGCAGGACTTTAACGTTTTGGTGTCATCCTTTAGACAAAGCGAAGTAAACAAAGATTGTATAGAACCAAATTTCTAATGGTTAGTATGAACGATGTTGAAGCCTTCGCAAGAAAAAGACGAATAAGCACTCAGCCCGATCGAAGACAAAACAGATTCATACGTGGAAATTGTGATCAATCGGATCTTTGTAAAACTGTTAGTGCAAAGCTACAGACCGCGTACGCAAAACGCGGTTTTGCAAAATATGAAACTTGAACTCAGCAAAAATTCAAAGAATATTTGAAAAGTATCTGGATGTGACTAGTATTCAGTCGTTAAACCAATTGCAAGACTGAACAAGTTTGTATATCACAGAATAACAATCAACATAAATGCAGACTTCAGTCTTCAAGAAAAATCTATCAGATTATAAGAGAACTATAGTGTATATTTGCATAAGAGAAACAGCCAAATTTATGACGCATTCACACGTGTGACTGGCGTTGGTTTAGATAGGTTGTAAGATTGAGTAACAGACAGTACAATTTTCAGTCAAGCCTACTTAATTCAAGACTTGTAGGGGGTGAGAGTCGCATATCTGACTACCCATACCTCATATATGCATTTTCGTTCGATCTCTGTCAGTCAGTTTTCCGTTGTGCTCGGTTGATGATCATGATAGTTCGAAACTCGTCAATATGTGAGATTCATTATACTTTTGTTGTTTTGCAACTGGTTAGCTATAACAGGATTGGTGCTTCTCGCTAGCTTGTGAACTTCGTTTAAAGTTTGCTTTCAATCAATGTTGCGATCTTGATATAAGCACCTGACCCACTATGTACATACATTTTTCGGTGTAAACTAAGTATTTTATAATGTGGAAAAGACCAGTAGACCGGTTTCATTCGTATTAGGAACTCATCACGTACTGTCCATAATTTGCCGCGGACAGGAATCGAACCTGGGCAAGTCTGCTTCGGAATCTGGTGCTCCAACCACTGAGCCATCCTGCTTTAAAGATACAGGTATTAGTGTTTTTTCAAATCCGCATAAATAAACGTTATCATCACCTGTGCAATTAATTATTGTATAGGTTGGAGCATCGTTTCCAGAAAGCTTATCAACAGCTGTAATCCGGCAGCTTAACGGCGATGTTGTTTAATCCATTCTACGATAGCAAAGCAGTTTCTATGCCTTCCTTTTTGCATATTTCATGTGCATTAAGAATTTTTGGTTCGTGAACATCTGAATCAGTTGCCATATAGAACTATGTTTGTTATCAGTATTCATCTATGGACTGTGTGCAGATCAGATTTTCCCGTTAGTGGAATAATTCCATTCATCAAAATACTAACTAGCCCATTTGGAGTGCAACGCTATATTATGATGTACATTTGAACATGTAACCATTCTTTGAATAATACAATATTGGACGGAATCGTAAATTCCACAACATCTTCTCTTACAAAGCTAATATTCAAGATTAAACTTATAAATATAGCATTCGATAAGCCTGTCTCAGTAATAAAAAGGAAAATTGCCCTACCAGTTGGAATGAATGTGTAAAACTCAATATTAAAAAAAATCTTTATCATTTGAAATTTCCGCTTTGATGAAGTAACCTAGATTTCCAGGACTTCTTTTCGAATATACTTGCTTTTGAATTATTTAAATCAAGTCAACGGAATGTTGAGTGTCACCTATTACATGTGCATGGTGCACAAACAGTGCGAAATTGAGTCGTGCTTACATCAAGTACACAAACATTGTCGGCGTTGCGCCTAAATTTATTTTTCACTTCAAATATATATATCCACAAATATGTAGGTTTCCGGTTTACAGCCAGGAAGTGAGAATATGTTTAGAGTTCGTGCTGAAAATGACGCTGGGTGTGGTCCTTTCATCGAGATGGATCATCCAGTTCTTGCTACTAGTCCGTTCAGCCCACCGTCGGAGCCCCTCGGTCCTATGCACATTTCAGAGGTGCAAAATGGAGTCTCAGCAGCCGATGGTTCTGCACGGCTATCATGGAAAGAGCCGGAAGATGATGGTGGCCTACCACTACTTGGGTATGTGGTGCAAATGCGATACGCCAACAGCACCGCATGGCATCGAGTTGGCGTTGTGCGTGAGCCAGCAGATATTTCACTGGCAGATATTGACGAAGAGGTCGACTCACTTGGCATGATGACGCCACTGCGGGGGAAGGTGAAAGTCCCGTCTGATTTACCAACCACCATCCCGGTTACTGGTCTGATGCAGCGGCAGCAATATGTTTTCCGTGTGGCCGCATTTAATGAGGCCGGCACTGGGCCGTATATGATGTCCAATGCATTTATTATGCCAGAGGATCAAAGTATGTCATGCGAAAATACTGTTTTACATGAATGTTAAACTAGCCCATTTATATAAATAAGAAATAGGATTATGTGTTAAAGTAATTTATGCTACTTAGGCTTTATCCAGTTGACACACTGGACTTTATTTAGTTATCCATGCGTAATCATGTTATTATCAAAGAAAAATTAAAATGTGTTTTACAAAACTTCTCCGTGCCTGATATTGATGTCTTTCACGTAAATAACTTATTAAATCGCACAGTGACTGATTTTTTGCTAATGCACTTCAAGTTATGGTGATCAGATGCATTAGGATGAATGAAAACGCCTAACTTGTTTAGATTTTAAAACAATTTGGTCTCTGAACTCTTTACACAAGCATAATTGCGCGACCGTTCAAAGCTGATTCTTCATCGCATTACATAGACCATGTCCCAGTTTGTGCTCCTATATTTTATTCTGTTACGTACAGGTGGCGACAAGTCATTTCTTAAAAATGGAGCTATCAATGGATAGTTCCCACGTTGCAAATAGCAGCACTGTTCGCAAGTCATGGCACCTCTAGACGCAAGATAGTTCATCTAAGGATAGGAGGTTATAACAAAACCAGCATAAACAAAATTACTATCTCGAAGACGCATGCCTTACATTATTACTGACATCGCATTAAGGTGAAACAAGATTACGACCTAAATGAGCCATAAATCTGATCGGGGGCTGTGAAACAGAAGGCTGTTACGTTCCTCCACAAGGTATATTTCTTTCGCATAGTTGGATCATTGGACTGATTTCCGCTGATCAGTTGTCAGTAAACCTGAATAATACCCCTAGTTTACGAAGACTAATTTAGACATTTATGGTCCCAAATGCACTAACAAGCATTTTGACATGCCATGCCCAAAAGTTAAATGCATTTTCGTCAGTTCCTCGCAGAATACGTATAAATATTAGATGTTAAAATTAGTTCATGAAAAGTAAGCGCAAATGTGTTCATAATTACTTAGACATAAATAGCCAAACTGTAAACTTTTGTACTTTAATCAACGTCGCGATCTTAATACAAACACCTGACCCATTATATACATAAATTTGCCAGCATAATCCAAGAAGTGTGTGGTGTAGACAAGGAAATTCTAAATTTAAGTTTTTTAATACAGCAATCATTTATTCTACAGGTAGAGACAATTAAAATTTAAAAAATTTTCTACCTGAAGTCCGCAAAATTGGCCTAATAAAATGAAACGTTTTCGTTGGTGTTATTGTTGTTGTTGTTTTTTATTTGTTGTTACTTCTACCGTATTTGTATATATTGAAGCCAGCTCTTTCCACATAAAAATTTGCTTTCAGAGATCTTTAGCAACTTTAGGCCAAAGTGTCAATGAACTTTTTAATTATGTAATAGGTGTTGCGCACCTGGTAACAAATTAGTTAAAATACGACCAGAAAGATAAACCAGTCATCATGAACGGAAGGTATAATCTCATGTGCACATTCGTTTCGTACTTGCTGGCGACTTATCAGTGGGAACCGATATCAATTTGCACATTCAAGAACTGCAGCAAGACGTTTCCTCTTTTTTAAGTTTACCCAACAATGTGTTATGTAATTTGAAGACAACTAACAAAGATTGTGTATCGGTATCACAAAATGTTTTCTTGACGTCTCAGGCGATTTTTATAGACAATGTTGTCTAACCGAACAATGTCCGCGTTTTTTTGCGAAGGTAGAAATATAGATTTACCTTATAACCGAGGATGTCTTCACCGCATTATGCTTTCTTTAACACAAAATTCTGGCTTGAAAATAGTGATTATCCGAGTACGTTCGAATAATCTTTTTAGTGTTTTGAATGAACTTGGACAGTTTTTGATACTCACGACTTTGAACTTATTTCATAATGTGATACTTGAAACCACGAAATCGATCAAAACACGGAGAATTAATTATTTTCATAACAAGCCGCCTGGTCCTACCAAGACAACTATTATTTATTTAAAAAAGTAAGACGTTAGCTGATGAAAATAATTGCGTTTTAGGTGAGATTCCTATTTCAACAGAAGCAAAGTTTGAATCACTACCAATAAATTATTCAATTTAAAACAGTAAAAAAAGTTAACAGCTAAAGATAACTTAAGGTTAAATTCGTCGGCAGTTGTCAAAAGTATCAAAATTGGTCGCTGTTATTAAGAAAAAGAAGACAATTTTGAGGAATGACATACAATTTCAAATTAAGTTATTCAAAGTTTTGACAATTTTTATTTTACGAGAATATTTATTTATTTATCTCTCCATCTTTTTAGGCTGCAAGCCAAAAGCCGATTGGGTGCGTGTTGTGGGTAAAGGCTCTGACAGTATAACAGTGCAGTGGTTGGTGCCACATGACTGTCGAACTGATCACGGGCCAAATGTACCGCACCACTTGGCGTTAGATGGTTTCCGTGTGTTTGTCAGAGAAGCGCATGCGCCTCCTGATGCCTGGAGCCGCGTTGCTGATCTCGATCATTATGTTGATCGACTGGTTGTAGGCAATCTCCGCCAAGATCGTAAATACTTTTTCGGTGTAGCCGCTATGAACCGAAACAATCAAGGAGAAATTATTTCCACTCCAGAGGCTGTATCTCCAGAAAATATTACAAGTACGCAAAGTTTCATCAAAATATCCAGTGTTATATATATATATATATATATATATATATATATATATATATGTATATATATCTTATGTGGTGTTATGTTATGTTCTAAGTTGGGCTACTAGTTGACCAAGTCAAATCATAAAGGATGAAAATTGAGGAAAGCAATAGACATTTCCAAAATTTTTTCATAAGTTTTATGCATAATAGGAAATAGAAAAAACCAGTTCTAAATAGGAAAACTATTTTCTATGTAATAGTATTATTTGAATGATTTCTTTTGCAGATTAAAAATGAATGAATATATGTCTGTAATTTTGAACAAAATAGTGTATTTATGTATAAATGTGTGCATGTAAGTTCATACATGCAAGTGTGCATTTATTTATTAATGAATAAATAAATGTTTTAATTTAGAGATGGACGAATAGATCGATGGATGGAAAGATATACGAATGTATGTCTGTTCTATGTATTCCGTGTGTATGACAATTTATGTGCTTATAAATGTAAGGAATTATGTGTATAGTTATGTATTTATGCAAATATACGTGTTTGTTTGCACACATTTATGTATTTATGTTCGTGTTTATGTATCTTTGACTAGTTTAATTAATAGATGAATGTATTGACGGATTTATGAATTTGTGCGTGAATATATGTGTTAACGCGTTTATATATATGCGTATGTGCATGTATGTATGTATGTATGCATGCATGCATGCATGCATGCATGCATGCATGTATGTATGTATGTATGTATGTATGTATGTATGTATGTATGTATGTATGTATGTATGTATGTATGTATGTATGTATGTATGTATGTATGTATGTATGTATGTATGTATGTATGTATGTATGTATGTATGTATGTATGTATGTATGTATGTATGTATGTATGTATGTATGTATGTATGTATGTATGTATGTATGTATGTATGTATGTATGTATGTATGTATGTATGTATGTATGTATGTATGTATGTATGTATGTATGTATGCTGTATGTATGTATGTATGTATGTATGTATGTATGTATGTATGTATGTATGTATGTATGTATGTATGTATGTATGTATGTATGTATGTATGTATGTATGTATGTATGTATGTATGTATGTATGTATGTATGTATGTATGTATGTATGTATGTATGTATGTATGTATGTATGTATGTATGTATGTATGTATGTATGTATGTATGTATGTATGTATGTATGTATGTATGTATGTATGTATGTATGTATGTATGTATGTATGTATGTATGTATGTATGTATGTATGTATGTATGTATGTATGTATGTATGTATGTATGTATGTATGTATGTATGTATGTATGTATGTATGTATGTATGTATGTATGTATGTATGTATGTATGTATGTATGTATGTATGTATGTATGTATGTATGTATGTATGTATGTATGTATACATGTATGTATGTATGTATGTATGTATGTATGTATGTATGTATGTATGTATGTATGTATGTATGTATGTATGTATGTATGTATGTATGTATGTATGTATGTATGTATGTGTGTATGTATGTATGTATGTATGTATGTATGTGTGTATGTATGTATTTATGTATTTATGTGTGTATGTTTCTATGTATGTATGTATTTATGTATATATATATATATATATATATATATATATATATATATATATATATATATATATATATATAATTAACTAACCCACTAATAGCCAGATTAACCTTTATAGAAGTGATCGCTTTCGTATTAGCTCGGAACAAAAATAGCCTGCATCAAGCTTCTGACATTTTGCCTTAATTGCATCCTGATTGAATTAGTGTGGTTCAGAGACGCTAACCATACCATGTAAAATACGCTCTTGCTCCGTTCTGTTTGTACACATTTACTGTAAGCATTATACAGTTTATTATTTAAAACGTAATATTACTGTTCTCACCACTTATATTTTTGCAAAACTCTGAGCTGATGCATTGCCGAAATATTCTTTTTTTAATCCATCGATTATTCAGCTGTGCCAAACCAGCCGGGTGGACCGCTGCGCGCCTCCGATATTACATCAGACAGTTGTAAGTTGACTTGGCAGTCGCCAATTCATGACGGCGGTGCACCCTTACTTGGCTACCGCATCTATAAACGAGAAATGTTCCGCCGCAGTTGGCAAGAGATTGGTAGATTAACGTGTGCACCCGGTTCAACACCACAACGCAACTTGGAGTTTGACGTCCAATATCTAATTGAGGGCACGAGCTACGAGTTTCGTGTTGTTGCTGAAAACAAAAACGGCCTCTCGGAGCCACTGGATACCAATATACAGATTTTGCCACGGCCTGAAACTGGTACATCTTTTTAGTTTTTTAAATTTTCTTTTGGCTAAATCGACACCAATGCATATCAGTATGATTGCAATAATTTACACAAAATTTTTATTTTTCTAATATCTGTCTAAAATTCCAGTCATGAGCGGATTTTTGAAAATGGCTTTCGAAATAATACATATCCAGAAAACGAGTTGTATGTTAACAATTTTTATTTAAAATTTATTTGAGAAATGCTGTATATGAAAAGCATTCATGATATTAAAATTTCGATTTTTCCAAATGAGAGAGGAGTAACTGAATAATATGATTTCTGATAATCTTTCACAATATATCATCATAGTTATCGTATGACGAATAACTTCCATGATATTAATTTTAGTTTATATATATATATATATATATATATATATATATATATATATATATATATCGCGTACATTGATAGAAGTTTATTCTTAGCGTTTGTAACATTCACGGGTTTTTTTAAAATATGTAAGTTGGTATTGAAGCCGCATTTCTAATGAATATATGCAATTAAATTTCCTCCTTTAATACGCAAGCCCACATTTCACGACGGAATATATACTGGGCGTGGGGCATAGTACCAGCTCCTACCGATAAATCGCAAGTAAGTGCGAATCAAATGTGCACATCAGGTTATACCTGACTTTGGTTTATCTTTCTGGTCTTATTTGAACTAAACAATAATTGATTGCGCGGGTGGTGGTAACAATTTTTAAAATCAAGTTTGCGAGCTTGAAGTAAACACCAATCCCATTGTATTTAACCAGTCGTCGAACAACATAACAAAACTACCGCCAGCCGCAACGCACTGACCGGTTTCGACCTTCCATGATCATCATCAGAGTACGACGGCAAACTGACTATCGAGGATCAAACCGCATTGAATACATATAAAAATCAAAATAAGATATGCTGCTCTCATCTCGAGTAGTCTTGCATACATTTTACGTGACTGGAAATAGAAATTATGCAGCCGACATTTCTAGACACGTAAAATGTATGCAAGACTACTAGAGGTGAGAGCCGCATATTTTATTTTGATTTTTATATGTATACAATGCGGTTTGATCCTCGCTAGCCAGTTTGCCGTCGTACTCTGATGATGATCATGGAAGGTCGAAACACGTTAGTGCATTGCGACTGGCGGTCATTTTGTTATGGTGTTCGACGAATGGTTAAATACAATGGGTTGGTATTTATTTCAAGCTCGCAAATTTATTTGAACTAATTTCTTACTAGGTGTGAAACATAAATAACTGAATACATATTAACTCTCCGAAAAAAACAGTGTATATAATAAATTAAATAATATTATGGCTACCGCGAAATATCATAACTGATATCGATCAAGACCAGAATGAATGGATTTGCTGGGTTTTTGTGTTAAGAAGTGTTTGTAATTCTCAATTTTGATGAGAATTGACAAACATTGAAATCTATTGTGTTGGTACCATGTACCGACTCGGCAACAGTAGTGTTGGTGTCGTTCGACATGCTCGATATATATATATATATATACATATATATATATATATATATGTATATATATATATGTATATATATACATATATATATATATATATATATATATATATATATATATATATATATATATATATATATATATATATATATATATATATATATATATACAGTAAGTTAGCTTTAAAGTCGAATTGTCGATGACTTTATGTGAAGTTAGCTCCTTTACACATTTGTATCGGAGATTGTACTCTCCAATTGTTCCACAGTCCTCACCCATATAAATAGTAAGAATAAGGCGTAATACCGGCATCTACAGATGAGTCGTCGGTAAGCACACAAAACGAATGTGCACATGAGATTATACCTTTTATTCATACTGATTTTAGTTTATCCTTCTGGTTATATTGGAACTAATCTTTTACTAGATGCGCAAAAGTTAATACACATTTGAATATTTTTAGCTTGTTCCCCACGTACTTATGTTGCATACTTCATTACCCTAAGGTAGTTATACGAAAGTCAGCATGTGAATAAGGTATTAGTCTATCTACTTCCCCATACCACTTAACCAATTATGTGAGTTGACTTTCTTTAACTAGCTTCATTTTTATTATAACCAAAGTTGCAAAATTTATGTAAACGCCTAACCTTTTACGTGCATACATTTGTCAGGATAAACAAAGAATTTTATAGTGTAGAAAAGGGCAATTCATCCAGTAGACCGGTTTCGACTTTATAGGGAACTCATCAGGTATTGGCCAGAATTTGCAGCGAACAAGGCTGGAACCTGGCCACGTCTCCTTCGGAATCTGGTTCTCTAGTTGTATATATATATATATATGTATATATATATATATATATATATATATATATATATATATATATATGGTTGTGAGGCATTCATGTGAGCTTGACATATGCATATATTGAGTTTAGTTACTAAGACAAATTCTATGTTTAAAACCAGTGTTGAGTCAAAAAAATGTATAAATAGAACTGTTTTGGAACGAGGTTGCCACATTTGCTTAAATCTGCTTTTGTGAGTATTGTGCTGTGGATATAAGTAGACAAATTGGCCTGAAGATGGAAAGGGGATTCACCTTCCGAAACGTCGCCAGTAAACAAAGATGTGATAGAACCGCATTTCCATTGGGACGAATACAAACTCAGCCCGATCGAAGACAAAACGAAATTGGAAATTGTGATCAATCGGATCTTTGTGAAACTGTCCGTGCAAAGCTACTACCCGCGTACGCAAAACGCGGCATTAGAAAATCTGGTTCTCTACCCACTAAGCTACCCTGCTGCACACTACACACAATTTCCAGCCATACACTAACTAATGTAACTCAGTAAGTTTATTCCTTTTTAGGTGGAGCTCATATGGCATCCATTTAGAACCAAAGTTCCAAATAAGCATCTCCAATGTGTCATTACTGAACAGACAGGGTGGTTCAGTGGTTAGAGCAGAAGATTCCGAAGCAGACGTGCCCAGGTTCGAGCCCTGTCCGTGGCAATTTCTGGCCAGTACATGATGAGTTGCCAATAAGGACGAAACCGGTCTACTGGATGAATTGCCTTTTCTACACTATACAATTCTTAGTTTATACTGACATATGTAAGTAATTAATGGGTCAGGTGTTTATATCAAGACCGCAACCTTGATTATAATAATAATATGCTCGTACGTTCGCTTTTCGCATTTAAGACTAATATAACATTTACTTCGCGTCTAGACTAATATATTTGTTTCGTCGCGCGAAAATAACGTTCAATTTCATATAATTGAATGATTTACTAACAGGAATATATAAAGCGTACAACAAACCACATTAATTGCACAAACCGATGCAGAAACACACGTAGACAGTATTCGAACAAAAATAAATACTAGAACACATAAGCAAGCGATTACTAACTTATTTCACACATTGAAGTAATCGCGTTTGCACACGTGCACATACACCATCTACTAATGAGTGCATCAGAGTCGAAAATACAAACCCGACAATGAATACACGGTAATTTTCAATTAAGCGCATAAATTGAATATACGCCTTGGAATGCATGCATACACTGTCAGAATAAATTGTGCCATGAAATTACAATTCAGTATATTTATGTATAAAAGGGCAAAACCGGTTTAGTTAAGCAATTGCATTTATTATCTTATTTAATACTAAATTATATCGACAACACACACACACACACACACAAACAAACATGAACACGCATTAATATACATAAATGAATTTATACTCATAGCATACAAACGCACACACATTTACATATACATGTTCATTCATTGAACAGTTTTGGTTAATGTTATACATGGTGAATGAGCAACAGTCGCGATTTTACCCACCTTTTTATGAAGTTAACTATACTACTACATACGCATACTATGCATACGTATAGGCGTTTTACTGCGCGGCAGAGTGGCTCAATGGTTAGAGCACCAGATTCCGAAGCACACGTGTCCAGGTTCGAGCCATGTCCTTGGAATATTCTGGTCAATACGTGATGAGTTCCTAATAAGGACGAAACCGGTCTACTGAATGAATTGCCTTTTCTACACTATACACTTCTTAATTTATTCTGACAACTTTATGTACTAAATGGGTCAGGTGCTTATCTCAAGTTCGCAACTTTGATTATAGTAATTCCATCAAACTGTCACCTATCTGCTGACCAAATATATAGTGGGCCGGTGTTGTGATTTTTTACTTTTACTGGTTAGTCACCAGTTAGAACGAAACGCATTTTCAGATGAGAGTACTGTCTAAGTTGATTTTGGAATATATATGTTGTCGGTAGGCCATACCTGATAGTCATACATTTTTTCAATTTTGAGATACCTGTTTTCGGACCACTATTCAGTGCTTGTTATATTTTAAATTTGTGAGTTTGAGTGCTGTAGCACTCATAGGAACATTTATAGATTTTACATAATTTTCCCTTTTGTGATATTTATCGTATCCCCACCCAAATCGTGAAAATACTGCTATATACAGCGTTTTTCCTTCTACATTCAAACGCATGAAGTTGCTACTCGTTACATTGTCTGTACTACATGTAGATTTTGCATGATCTGATGTTGCAAAATTGACACTAATATTGTTTTAATTGAAATGCGCCAATCGGATTGAACCTTAATAAATTCCTCTGAAGAATAATGTTAGCAAAACTGAAATTACTTGATCTGCGTTTTGAATAATACAGGCTGAATTCCGATTTAGCTGTATGTTAAATACAATGGGATTGGTGTTCACATTCAAGCTCGCAAACGTGACTAAAGCAATAGTTACCACCAACAGCGCATTCAATGATTGATTAATTGTATTATCTGTTTTTCTCATTCTCTCTCTCTCTCTCTCTCTCTCTCCTCATATCATATATATATATATATATATATATATATATATATACATATATAGACAAGAGATTGTGGTAATGCTCCAAAATCTACCATAATTAAACTTGATCATTTGCATTATACTGCTGGAAAATTCGTGATCCATAATTTTATGCTAGAAGTTAACAGTGTTTACTTGTTACTGCTAATGCTGTTATGATGGCTACCTTTATCTGTATCTCTAGCTATTCATCACCTGGTTAATAAACACAGACGAAAATTTTCCCACTTTCATAGTTCTGCAAAACGTTTTGTTTGAGTTTGTCTGTTGTAAAAGTGGCTTTTACATTAAAAATAACTTTCTTCATGCAATATGTTGATAAATTAGTATTTTACTTTTCCGCTAATGGATCAATTAAAGTCCTACTTCTTTATACTCTTGATTGTGCTTTATAATTTTAGAAATTTCTGGACCACCACGTGGGCCGCTACTTGTCAAGAAGACTGGAGTTGGTGAGGTAGAGCTCAGCTGGTCACCTCCTCTTCAAACAGGCGGTCTCCCATTAAATGGCTACAAGGTCGAAGTACGTGAAGGTCGCAGTTTTATTTGGAAACCTGTGCAACTCGGAAACGATGTAGGATTAGACGGAATTTTACCTGTCGATAAGTTTGGCCAACCTACATGTCGTGTTCCGGGCATTCAACCAAATCGTGAATATTTCTTCCGTGTGTCGGCTGTAAATAAGGAAGGAGTAAGCAGTCCTCTAACGACAGACGATAGTTACGTATTACGTGTTAACTTAGATCCACCAAAATCATTTAGAGGAAATCTGAGTGATGAAGGCGAGGACTCAGTAGACATTCGTGGTCGTCCGAATATACGACTTGTTTGGGAACCACCATCGAGCGGTTCGTTGCCCAAAGCCTACCAACTGGAGATGCTTGATGTCGATTCACGTTTGGCTGAATGGACTTTTGTTGATTTAATTCAAACCTCACCAACAAATATTCCGTGCGTGTATACTCATATAGTTCCCGCACCTAAAGCCGAAGGAGCGTTCAAATACCGTGTATGTGCTATCTATGAAGAGGGTACAAGTTCTTGGGTTCTGTCAGGTGTGATTTTGGCCAAACCTGCCTCATCAAAACGACCCATTGAGGAACGTGTTCCTCCTGTCGACGCTGTGAAGGTGAAGCTGGCGCGCGATTTGGACACAGCCAGCAATCTTAAACCTGCTATGGAATTAGAATGGATCGAACCCAGTGGATCCCGAGCTGATCAAATTCGTGGTTATGATCTAGAAACTTTTGATAGAAAAACAAAAGCCTGGAAGCCAGTTATTCAGCTACCGTCGGAGGCTCCACGTCACGTTTCTTTTATTTTAAGCGATGACGCACCGTATTCCTTGCTATCAGGAGTGCCAACTGACAAACGGATGCGTATTACTAGTGTTGGAGAGACTACCAGATCAATCCCTACTGAGTTTACTTTGCGACCTGACTTGCTCTCCACAACTGAACAGTTTTCTCCAGCATATAAACCTTCCATTGACGACTGGTCTAAAGTACCGCAGATAACAGAAAGGAAACATCGAGCACCAGTAGATGAATTAGAAAAATCGCATCACCCTCAACCAATGGAAGTTGACGATTTTATTGAAAGCCGAAGACGCCATATGGCTGATATGTTACACCCAAAGCTTCATGCTTCAGCAGAAAGGGCAATGCGGCCACGTTATGATACAGCTCCGTTGGGTAGACTTGATAAATCTCCCGCTAGTAGGCTATATCCTGAATTCGGCGGGAGAGAGTCTTCTCCAAATGAACTTTTACTACGCGACTCTAGTCTCATACCAGGTGGAAGATTGGAAGTTGTTGAAGCAAGCGCTTCATCACTTCGCTTGGAGTGGCCTGATCTAGCCAGAGATGGGCAAAACGGTTTATCAGATATAGCCTCCTACAATGTAGAGCGCTGGGACACGCACACTAATCGTTGGATAAAAATGAGTAATGTACCTGCCGTTCAGACCAATTTCATTGTTAAATCAATGGATGTATCTGATGCCAATGCGGACATGTGGTTCCGTGTAGTACCATTAAACCTAAATGGTCAAGCAGTTGGCAGCCCTATTCAAATGGACAGACCTGTTTCAATGCGCAAGAAGTCAGGACCACCATCAGCTGTTTGGGGTGTAGAGTTGAACACAAATTCTGGCTACTCTCAGCTGGATGTTTCATGGATGCGACCCAGTAGTGAAGGCGGCGGACCAATACAGGGTTACAAGCTGATCCTTTATAATGCTGATAGGGGTGAAACAAATGAAATAGTTGTTGCGCCTGGCTGTACAAACTATCGCTTGCAAGTGTTGAATCCTGAGGACACGCACCGTGTAACGATTGTCGCTTTCAACAAATTCGGCGATTCAATTCCAGTCACATCGACAGCACCGAGAAATGCACTGAGTTCCGGTTTGCCAGCCGTTCCACAAGCCCCACGTGACTTAAGGGCAATTCTCGTAAACGGGCCAAAGATGCAAGATGGTGTCAGCTGCCGTTTGTCATGGCAACCTCCTAGTATTGCACCACATCAGGTCGAGTTTTACGTAATCGATAAGTGGGATTCACGAAGTAAACAGTGGATTCCTTTCAAAAAGGTTGGCAGCAATGTAACAAATCTAGACATAGATTATCTTCTTGACGATACAGTATATGCGTTTAGAGTTCGTGCTCAGAATGAGGCGGGGCTGAGTAATCCTGTCACGACTCGCGATTATCTACGACCGGAACTATTACGAGAACGCAATGCTTTAGTTGAAGCTCGACCACCTGAGCCACCGAAAGGCCCACTAAAACTTGAACCAGCTAGGATTGAACATTCTATTTCACAACTTAACAAAGCTACTCAAGACGCGTTTAAGGCTATTGACTTAGTCTGGCAACCACCAGAACGTGTCGAAAAAGATGGTTCCGTGACTGCGCCACCACAAGTATATATATTGGAGGCTAAGCGGCACAAACAAAAAACTTGGGCACGAATTGGAGAGATGCCAATCAGTGATGGAAATCGTTGGCGTGTAATCATGGGTCCTGAGCCTTATCCGAACAGTGGCTTTTTTGCAGGAATGCCGCTGCCTGATGCACCACAAACTCGTTTTCACATACCGTTCGATGTAGATCGTGATATTCCAAATATAGATATACCTAAATGGTCACCTTCTGTTGCTGCAGAACCTGATGTATTAAAGCATCGTCAACTGTTTGCTGCTCAGCCGGGAAAAAGCTGGCTACCTGGTGAACCTGATGACTACGAATTTAGAATTTCAACTGAGAATCAGTTTGGCGTTAGTGAGCCCCTATATTCCCTTCCGTACACCCGAAAGCCTGATCTATTCGATCGTCCAACACGTGCTAGTAAAACACCCCCAAGTCAATGGATAACTGATGAATATCGGCCAGTATCTAAAAGTGAACTTCCTCCGCCACGTGGCCCTATACGTTTTCGTGAGTCACTGTTGTCACGTCCCATTACGGATAGTTCAGTTGCACCAACAGCAGAAGAGCCTGAGAGATTTGAGGTTTCTTGGCGTCCACCGTATGACAGTCAGGATATAACAGCATACGAAGTTGTTTATCGTATGCCGTACGACTTGGCATGGAAGCCAATAGGTCGCGTAGATGCCAGCCAGCAACAAATTGATCTACCTACAAACATACTTGCACAGACCGCGGGTGCCGTGCACATTGGTGTTCGATCGATTCACGAAAGTCCACTGCCAACTAGAGAACGTTTCGTCTCAACTCCGTTAGAAGAGACATTAACTATTCCTACAAGAGCTACTACACGTCCTAAAAGTGTAAAGCCAAAACAAAGTGTTAGCTACAAGGGCGTTGCACCACTCGATCATAGTTTGCCGGTACTTGCCAGCGATTTGCCATATGTTAACCAAAGAGATCGTTTTGTAAAGGCCAAATTAATAGAGCCACGGGCTTACACTCCAAGTAGACCGACGCCTTATGATCACAAAGAACTAGCGCCAAAATCCGACATTTCACTGCAGTGGTCACTGTTTCCGACGAAAAAAGCCATTTCCACACCTGGTTACCAGACACCTGATGCTTTTGCTGTGTTCACTCGCGATCTGGGCTCATCCGATTGGCTCGAGTTGACCAGGGTTGAAAATCGTCCTGAAAGTATTATGACACCTGGCCAGCTAATTATGTCCGATGTACCACGTGGTAAAGAAATATACTTTGGTGTAGCGCCAGTATTTGATCGTAGAATCGGCCCTATTACGAGCACATTGGATCCGATCAAAGTACCCGAGAAACAAACAGTGCTATCTCCGACATCAACCGACTTTACCCCTGACTTCTTATCAACTCTGCAGAAATCACCTGTTTATGCTGCAGCTGAAGGCCCAAGTACCGCACGTGCATTCTGGTATCCACCTAAAGATTTGGTTGGAGATTTATCATACGAAAAGATTGGCAAATTTCAACTGGAAGTTCGCAGGCCTGGCACAAAGAAATGGGAGCCAATTTCACGGAGCGCGGTACAACTACCGGAAATTGCAACTGGTTTGACCAGACCACATACAAAGCCACCAGCCATTTCCTCGCCATTATTCACGCCGTTTATCTCTTCTGACGATGGACCAAGTCACGAATTTCTGTTTGATGGACTTAGGCCAGGAGAGCAATTTGACCTCAGAGTTGTCGCCTACCCAAAATCGGGTGGCGAACCGATTCCTGTTAGCCGTATATCACCATACCAATTTAGATCGAAATATGGTAAGTTAAATTTTATTCATATCGTCATCTTTTAAACATTTTAACAATAATTGATTGCGCCGGTGGTGGGAACAATTATTTCAATCAAGTTTGCGAGCTTGAAGTAAACACCAATCCCATTGTATTTAACCAGTCGTCGAACAACATAACAAAACTACCGCCAGCCGCAACGCACTGACGCGTTTCGACCTTCCATGATCATCATCAGAGTACGGCGGCAAACTGACTATCGAGGATCAAACCGCATTGAATATATATGGAAATCAAATTTAGATATGCGGCTCTCACCTCTAGCAGTCTCGCATACATTGAACTTGACGGGAAATGTCGGCTGCACATTTTATATGCAGTTTTCGCCACATATGCATATATAGGCAATGAAATTTAACAAGATATGATTGCGCGGGATAACATTTCCAGTCAAGTTCAATGTATGCGAGACTGCTAGAGGTGAGAGCCGCATGTCTAAATTTGATTTCCATATATATTCAATGTGGTTTGATCCTCGATAGTCAGTTTGCCGTCGTACTCTGATGATGATCATGGAAGGTCGAAACGAGTCAGTGCGTTGCGGCTGGCGGTAGTTTTGTTATGTTATTCGACGACTGGTTAAATACAATGGGATTGGTGTTTACTTCAAGCTCGCAAACTTGATTTAAAGAGTAGAGTAATTTTTGTAATAAGCTGCTATATTGAAGTTCCATCTCTATATTCTCTTGAATTTCTTGTTTTTACACAAGCATATTATCAATGTTTTCTAAATGAATTTATTAAGATGTACCGGCTGTTCCAGAAGGGCCTTTGGTGATTGATGTTCTTCCAACACTAGAACCAGATTTTCAATCAACGATGGTGCCACGTTATCGTCAACGTAGTCTAGAATCACCAATTATTCCAACATCGGGCACGAGTCAAGCAAGCCTTCGTCTAGCCTGGCATCCCCCCTCGGAAACAGGTGGATTGCCAATTACAGATTATCTCATAGAGAGACGTGTTTACGGGCATCCTTTACTGGCAGGCTTGAAAGATATTCCCGATCGCTTGGGTGGTGAAGTTGGTGCATGGAAGCCGGTGTTATCTGTTCCTGCCGAACGTACAACGGCGCATGTTCCACTATCTGACCGTGATTATAGTACCGGAGAACCAGCTCTCTTTCGTGTTCGCGCTGTGAACGAGATGGGACCTGGTGTGCCATTGCTAGCTAGTACACCTCTTGATCTGGAGTCACTTAGGATTCGCATGCAGGCCCCATTCAGGGAGCACTACCAAGCGCCTGTATCTGGTAGTCCGTCAAGAAAGCTTCCTATTGATCTTGTCAGTGAATCGCCTTTTGTGAGTGAATTTAAACTACCAGAAATACAATCTTCCGCATCGTCGAGTTTGTATCGATTACCTGAACCACCTAGTGGTCCACTTCGCCATGAGCTTCGCTTTGAGGAATCCAGTTCAAAACCGTCTATTCGCTTGTATTGGCGTTCACCAAACTTGAGGCGTCCAGATCATGACTTCATTCTAGATCATAAACTACCAAAATCAACGCTTCCACCACGCTATTTAATTGAGGCAAGACTTGCCGATCGACCTGACGCTGTTTGGGTGGAGTTGGGCAGCGCACCAGGCATAGCAACATACGCCGACTTCCGTTTGCCGACAGGTATATTTCCCCAGCGTTTTGCCTTGGGGGATTTGACAGTCCCCCAATCGGACAAATCTTCCATCCCACAAGCTATGTTAATAAGAATACGGTCTGAAAATGATTATGGACTTAGCGCTCCACTAGTAACTCGTATCGAGCCAAAAACTGACCTTTCTACGTTTGAAGATTTGACTAGAAGATTACCACCACCAACAGGACGCCTCGAAGCAACGATACGCGATAGAAGACAGTCATTCGAGTATGATCAGCCACCAGAGATTAACATACAATGGCCAGCTATTCAGAGTCTGCCGGTACAAGATCTATTTGTACCAGGTAGACGAAAATCCTTAGAACGAACGCTTGACAACGCTGCTCTAGGCTATGTGCTTCAGGTAATTTTTAAACATCTAATTTGCTTATACTAGCGTAAAGGTGTTTAGTTGTCTTTCATTATCTAAATGACTAAAAGCTGCTATTTGAATGGAATAATGTATTGCGCAACAGTTTATTGCATCTGCAAGTGGTCTCCATTATTCTTAGCATTTTTTTTAGCTTCATGTCCACATTTTCTTTCGGCACAATTCTAATACACAGTTCCAGGTAACTTTGTCGACCGACAGCTCATGACAGACAAAGAATAAGCCACGTGCTTTATTATTTTTATATATTTATTATAATGAAGGGTAAATTGGTAAAGATAATCGGAAATTTGAAACAATGTATACCGAGAGAATATTTGGACATGGAGTTAGATAGCTTTGATCGAAAATTCAAGCAATACATAACTGCGTATCCATTAAGGTGTGCACAGGTTTTCATACTATTTTCAATTCCAAATGAATTTTCAGCAACAGCATATCCTATATTTTGAAGCAGATACCCGATTTCATAATAAGAAATTAGAAGACTGTTTTAATTCGTCGATTATTTTCGTTATTTAATATAATTTTTTTCTAAGATACGTGAACATTGCTTCTCTAGAAAAATTCACTGTAAACCCGAATGTTCGCAAGACTAGTGTTGTTATGTTTTTTTATGCGCATTGAATAAATGCTAGTGAAACTGCGTGCATTGATTTTTAAGTGAATTAAACTGTTTAGCAAGTAATCAAATCTGTATACACATTTCCGCACATACAGAGTTTGCTACAGATTATCAAACATACGACTCGAAACATGAGAAAGCGATATTGGAGACAAGCCAAATGGCTCTGCACAAATTTGTCTTGGACTCGGACACTGCTTACAGTGGTCCTGCCTACTAATGAGGGATTTCAAGTATGTATTAGGTACTGATGAGTTGCCAGTAAGCACGAAACGAATGTGCACGAGATTATACTTTCCGTTCATGCTGCCTTTGGTTTATCCTCCTGGTCACAAATGAACTTATTTGTTACTAGGTTCGTAACACCTAATACATACTTGCATATATATTAGTTCTTCGCAACAAACAGTATTTAACTGTAATGACGGATTTTCCTATAAGATTCCATTTCCCATCTAGCACATGTTCAAGGCAATGTCAGTAAAATGAACGTACAATTGGACCCTGCCATATTGTACGAATTATAAATAATTCTTATTAATACGAAAAATACTGAGTAATATTCAAGGGCAATGGACATAACAAAAATTATAAATATATATATATATATATATATATATATATATATATATATATATATATATATAATCTAAGGAATACGCTAAAAGAAATCAGCGCGTTTTCCAAATCTGTTATAGATTTTCACGTGAAATTACCTCCACATGATAGAATTGACATTATTAAATTCAGATTTATTGAATTTTATTTTTATAAACTAAAGGCACGTCGAGTAGGTGAACCTGTTTGGCGCACAATAGCAAGCTTACCGTTGGGCCATGAGCGGTATTCATATCGTCCATCATTACCCCCAGCCGCAAAGCCGTTGACAGCATCAGAGTATGATTTGTCGAGCCGCCCTACTCGAGATCCTGTTACAGAAGCCTATCAGTTTCGAGTAGCTGCATTGGACTGGCGTGGCGTTGGTGACTATTTAGAATCGGATGTCGTCAGTTGGATACGGCGTGGTAGGACGAAGGATTCTCCCCTACACACAGAATTGGCATCGTTCAAGAAACCGCCTCTCTATCGTAGTACAAGCAGTTCATCACTGGGTCAGTATACAGAGGATACCGACATTAGCATGTCAAGATATTTGGTACCACCAGAGCGGTTCCGTTTAGAGGACATCAAAATCAGCGATTCTACACCTTCAACGGGATATCAGATTTCATCCAGACGACCGTCAATATCAAGCAGTCTATCTAGTTTAGTGCCCACGGGTACTGCAGTTTTAAGCTGGAATATGCCAGCAATTGGTTTGCCTTCCACAATACGATCATCAGCCAGCTATATTGTTGAACGCTGGCTACCAGAAAGGCTCAGCTGGCTGCAAGTGGCATCTAGGCCTGCTTCTGCTGTTGGTGAGGTTGGGGAACCTGGTCGATTTGAGGTAAAGATCCCCGACATACCGCTGGGAACGTCGAACTTCTTCCGTGTCTACCTCGATACGCCTTACGGAACAAGCGAACCTGTGTCCTTATTGCAACCCGTTAACTTGCCGTCTGCAACATCGCTTGGCACAACTAGAGGTATTCTCCCACCTATGTCTTCTGATTGTGTTTTCTTTACGGCATTGAGATTAAATCTATAATTGACTGTATTTAATATTAAGAAGCTTAATCCCAGCAAAAGCAAGGCGTATTTATTCAAGATTGCTCATAGCCTGCCGAAGTTTCGGCACTTCTTCATTACACAATCTTCAGGGCCTAACGAATTGTATGCATTATCATAAGACAATAACAATTAAGCACGGTCAAGTCCAATATATATATATATATATATATATATATATATATATATATATATATATATATATATATATATGAGATTTACAATTAGTGAGAGCCGCATTTTCAAATTTATAATCTTAAACATGAATTGAATTTTGAAACTTTGTAACTAATTTGTCGTCGTTATTTGATGATGGCTTGATAGGTCGTAACGCGACAGATCGTGTACCCCCATCAGTTTTCAGGTATATTGCAATTCATGTTCTTAGTTCAGCCTTTGCTTCAGGTGGAGCGTATACGGAACCGCGTTTGACATAATTTTTCAAACGTAAGTTGGTAGGTAACTGAAAATTGCAGGTAGTGCACAGCTTAGATTGTGCAGTGAATGATATGAAGCAAATGCGCTCTCGTTTGAGCTGCTGTCAAGTAAGCTCTGGCTAGTACTTGATTAGTGCCTAGTTTGAACGAAACCGGTCTACTCTATGGATCTGACAATAAGTGCTCGTCTTTAGAAAAGCAAATAAGGCTCCATCAACTTCGTTGGCTCGGTCACGTTTTGCGTATGCCCTCATTCCGATTGCCCAATAGAGCTCTGTTCTCTCATCCAGCACCAAATTGGCGTAAGAAACAAGGTGGGCAGATTTTGACATGGCAGAAACAATTAAAGTCACTTACATCCAAATTGGGTAGTATAGGATCCACTCGTCTGCCGGGATGGGGTCCCCGTGCACATCACAGTTCTTGGTTAGAAACCCTTAGCGATATGGCAGCGAATCGAGCTCAGTGGCGATCTTGTTGCAGATGTATAGTAGAATCATCTTCGTAACTTTCTTTTCTTAGTAGGGCAAAGTTAGCTGCGAGGTTCGGTTTGTTTATGACGTGATACGGTGAAATCCGCAAGGAAGCTGTGTTGCTGATGTCGCCTTGCCCGAATGCTAACTTGGCCATAATGGTGTTGTGGAGAGGTTTTGTTTGCCTCATTTCTGTGAGTTATCCTGATAAATTTACTCATAGTAGCAAGGTTTTCCTTCTCTCTCTACCCCTCTCCCTCTCTCGTAAATCTCAATAATAATTTATCTAAATTCACTTATATACTTTTTTCACTCCTTATGGTTATATGGCAGTGAAACATTAGTCACTTGACTTTTGTGTGGCTGGAAATGATGATGATGACTCTATGAATCACATTTGCTGTCTTATGCAGTGTTCCATTTTTACAGAAAACATATATATGTATATATCATAATATTTTTTCATACTAATTAATATATATATATATATATATATATATATATATATATATATATAATGATAGTGCAAACCAATAACCCACAATTGCAACTCGTGTACATTCTCAAGGTGACACCTGCACTTAGCAATCTTTCAGAAAATAACTTCAAGTTATTTGGGATAAAAGGGCGGTGGACCAAATTAATCAACAAATTGGGTTTGGCCTTTTTGCTGGATCCTACTGATGAGTAGCCGTAAAGCGCCCAGTCGATGTCACAGTGTCGTTTTGCGTATTTATCTGCGCTTACATGCCAGTTACTTTTCATCTAGAGTGCATGAGCAAAATAAATTTAATTACAAAGATTTTTAATTAATTCTACGACTGAACATATTTTACAGATGTGGATCCTATCACTTACGATAATTGCATTCTAAATTATGTAATAGAATTCCATATGTAACACTAGCTTTAAATTACTAACCTTTGAAAATTTGATTAAATACATGAACTAACACAACTTTTTTGCACCGCCTGAATATTGGTCATTAAAAACTTAATTAGCACTGCTTATCGCCCCGTAAAGTGTTACATATTAACACAAGTACACTTACGTAATCTATTTTCGAATGATTCAAATCTCTGGTTATCGAAAACTTGCTTCTTTAGGGAAACTGTTGTATTCTTTGAAAATCACTCCTAGATTGACTTCCGCAACAACCCGTTAATACTAAGCAGAACATTTGGGTAGCTAATAATGTAATTATGTACAAAAGCTTTTTAGCGTGGTTTTACCGCGATCAGCATTAATCAAATCTTTTTCTTTAAATTAAGTTTGCGAGCTTGACGTAAGCACCAACCCTATTGTATTTAACCAGTCGTCGAACAACATAACAAAACTACCGCCAACTTAACCAGTTTTGTTATGTTGTTCGACGACTGGTTAAATACAATAGGGTTGGTGCTTACTTCAAGCTCGCAAACTTGATTTAAAGAATTGTTACCACCACCAGCGCAAACAATTATTGTTAAATTAATCGAATCTTGGTTGTGTTTTTTATTTGTAATCGTCTTAATTGTTTGTTTTATGTAAGGACCACCCGAGGCACCGGTGAAACTCACTGTCTCTCCTCTAGTCACATCTGCAGATCGTCCTGGAGTATTACTCACGTGGTTGCCGGCCGATTTTCGTGCTCGATACCCTCAGCAGACAACAACGCCGACCCGGCGTCTGTCGAGTAGTCGTGAACGTCTAATTCGCAGCACAAGGTCAACCACACCGACGCGGGGACCGGCCATAATTCCTGCTGTGCCTTCTGGCTATTTGCTAGAATATCGCCGCATTACAGGTCAGATTTAGGTTTTTGAAATTCAGTTGGCTTTCTAGCATAACATAAGGGTAGTAAAATATTTAATTTTTACAACATTATTACATGCTTGAGCTTCAGACGTCCACAGAGGAAATTTATGTCTGGCTAAAATTCCCTCGATATCTTCCATTTATGTCTAACTGTATTTTAGTAAACAATGCAAATGTTTAGAGTCGACCAAATTTGAATTAATGCCGTTAATCATACGTTGCTATTAAATTTGGTGTTTATTTCAAGTTATCAAACTCCATTAAATAAGTGCAAAGACTTTTCTTTTCCATCATTTATTAATCTCCAGTTATCATGCTCAGTCCAAGCATAGCGTTTAAATTCCATTTCCGAGAGCCTAAATCCGAATTTATTGGGAAACCTGCCAGGAGTTGTCGAAACTTGAAGTGATTTTAGGCAAATTCTTGACGACTGTGCCACTAAAACGCTTATCAATACCGCCATTTTAACTATTTAATTTAGTTGGAACTTTGGGTCTAAATGGATGCCATATGAGTTCCACCTAAAGGAGAAATAGACTAACCAAGTTACATTAGTTGGTATATAACTGAAAATTGTGTGCAGTGTAGTGTGCGGCAGGACGGCTCAGGGGTTAGAGCACCAGATTCCGAAGCAAACGTGCCTAGGTTCGAGTCCTGTCCGCGGCAAATTCTGGCCAGTACATGATGAGTTCCCAATAAGGACGAAACCGGTCTACTGGATGAATTGCCTTTTCTACACTACACAATTCTTAGTTTCTACTGACATATGTAAGTAATTAATGGGTCAGGTGTTTATATCAAGACCGCAACCTTGATTATAATAATTGTTATCACCACCCGCGCAACCAATATTCGTTTACCTATTTAATCTGCCAAAGCCTGAACACGATCTTCGAAGTAGATACCGAGGAAGAAGGCAGATAACACAAATTGTTTTGATTCCAGCATATACTGCCGTGTTCATGTTCAAGTTGAAACTTTTACAGCATATGAAGTGGCCCTTCTAGTTGTCATTCCAGTGCCTGGTTGTTAACGAGATGGGACAATGCTGGGTATGCCACGGGTCTCAAATTCACTGGTAGTTTGTGCTACGATGGTTGAGTTACCAAAGAAGCATGAAACCATGGCCTGTTAGGAAGACTGTCTGCCTACCTAGGCAGTCAATGCCTATCACACTAAATGACATGATCGTAACAACTTCAGATTTTATGTACTTGACAAATAACGCTCAACTTCTTCGTGAAAAATTTGTTTTCCATTCATTTAATCTACTAGATTGACGGTCAAAATTTCTTAGTCTGTTTTAGTGGTCAGAACATTTTCTTATTTGCTTTTACGCGTTTTCCACAAACCACTCGTGCGACAGCTGTGGATAAACCAAATAAATGTCAAAATAAGGCCAGTACTGACTCACTCAGATAGACGGAAATGGACGGAAATTTTAGTTCAGAAAGTTTATATAAGAGAATAGCTTGGATCTTTACAAAATATTTATATATTAACTATTTGACAGGTCCACTTTCGACTGTATCCGGTTTGAGGCCATCAGACTCTATGGGCTACCAGGATTGGCGTCATTTAGCTGAAGTTGATGCGTCAACAACCAGTTACGAGTTTACTGATCTAGAGCCGGACGCTGTCTATGAGTTCCGTGTACGTGCAAAAGCTCCAGAACACCCACTCAGCACAGCGGGATCGGGTCCAACGTATGGAAGTTCAATTCCGACTTCTAGGGGCTATGCAAAATTGCCACCGCGCTATGGAAGTACAGTTGCAAAGACAACACATATGCTATATAGTAAACCTGTTGTGTCCGCCTCGTATGAATTGCCAAAAGTTAAAGGTAAGTAAAAATATTGCAGAATTTTAAATACAATTTCATTGTTTTCGTGGCGAAGCGTTCATCGAACAAATTCTGAATTTATTGCTTGGGAAAGTTTGCTAACTCTTTAGGTGCAACGAAAAAAATTAGTACGATATCGGGTAATGCATAATTAACTAGTCCTTGTTCGGATTAGTACGTGATTATTCACATTTTTCGTACCATCGGATAATCTTGTAAACGTGTATGCAATTTTGTTTAATTAAATAAATTATGCCACACGCGCCTGTCTATTGAAATGTCAGTAGCTATCAGCGGATTACTTATTGTATTTAAATACTGTTTGTTGCGAAGAACTAATATATATGCAAGTATGTATTAGGTTTTGCGAACCTAGTAACAAATTAGTTCAGTTGTGACCTATTGCAGGTTTACGCATTCGTCTAGGAGATTGTACCGTCCTATTATTCCACATTCTTCTACCAAATATATAGTGGTTAAAGGGCGTAATACCGGCTCCTACTGATGAGTCGCCAGTAAGCACGAAACGAATGTGCATGAGATTATACTTTCCGTTCATGCTGCCTTTGGTTTATTCTTCTGGTCACAACTGAACTAATTTGTTACTAGGTTCGCAACACCTAATACATACTTGCTTACTTATTTATGTGTTTGAATAGTGCGGATTAAAGTAAATGACACGCTTGTTTATTACTTTTTATTTATATTGTGTAACGATCTGTGGACTGAAGAAGGAGACTGAAAAAAGCTTCCGAAATTCTCTGATGAAATGAAGAACTGGAAACAATAAGTTGGAATTTCTAACTATGATCATGCAACTCTTTATACAGCCGAACATTGGTTGCGCGGGCGGGGATAATTATTTTAATCAAGGTTGCGATCTTGATATATACACTCGTATCATTATGTACACCAAATTTTCAGTTTAAACTAAGCATTGTATAATGTTACAGGGAGAGGCTTAATGTGTGAAGCCTAATGACACTTCACGAAAATCAGATGGACAATTTATATAACACTATTCTTATCAAACTAAGTAGAATTAATTATTTAAATCAAGTTTGCGAGCTTGAAGTAAACACCAATCCCCTTGTATTTAACCAGTCGTCGAATAACATAACAAAACTACCGCCAGTCGCAACGCACTGGCGCGTTTCGACCTTCCATGATCATCATCCTCAGAGTACGACGGCAAACTGACTATCGAGGATCAAACCGCATTGAATATATATGGAAATCAAATTTAGATATGCGGCTCTCACCTCTAGCAGTCTCGCATACATTGAACTTGACTGGAAATGTCGGCTGCACAATTTCTATGCAGTCACGAACATTAACTGTTTGCAGCTTTCGCCACATATACACATATAAGCAATACAATAAAATAATAATTGATTGCGCGGGTGGTGGTAACAATTCTTTAAATCAAGTTTGCGAGCTTGAAGTAAACACCAATCCCATTGTTTTAACCAGTCGTCGAACAACATAACAAAACTACCGCCAGCCGCAACGCACTGACGCGTTTCGACCTTCCATGATCATCATCAGAGTACGACGGCAAACTGACTATCGAGGATCAAACCGCATTGAATATATATGGAAATCAAATTTAGATATGCGGCTCTCACATTTAGCAGTCTTGCATATATTGAACTTGACTGGAAATGTCGGCTGCAGAATTTCTATGCAGTCACGAACATTAACTGTTTGCAGCTTTCGCCACATATACATATATAGGCAATACAATTTTACAATAATTGATTGCGCGGGTGGTGGTAACAATTCTTTAAATCAAGTTTGCGAGCTTGAAGTAAACACCAATCCCATTGTTTTTAACCAGTCGTAGAATTAATTTACGCAAATTACCGTGACTTTAGGTGTTCCATTAACGCTTGCCTGCTTGCGCGGGTCTTAATCGTATCTAGAAGTTATTCGTTGAAAGTTGCACAGACTGGTTTCCACATAAAGCAAGAAATATTTTGGCATATCTATCATAAATGTTAGAAGTGCATGCTGTGTGAAGGTTATTTGGTAAGGGGAATGAGCTGTACGTCGCTGAGCAAAATCATCGGCGAATTGTTCAACCACAGTATTTCTAATCAGTGCAGTGAGCTGACAAATAAATTAGCCGTGACACTTAAGTTGACGGATTGCCTTATTGACATGGAGATCATTCGAATTAGGCGTCCATTCAATGATGGCTTTGGCTCGACAGACGCAACATACGATTGAATTCATGCTTTTCACCGCACATATCGACATGACGCCCACAGAAGTAGAATAATTTTCGTGTATATCTAATATAAACACTGTGCGACAATCTCCTAGACGAATGTGTAAACCTGCAGTAATGAAGCTAACATCATATAAAGTCTCGACAATGCGACTTCAACGCTAACTCACTCTATATATATATATATATATATATATATATATATATATATATATATATATATATATACATATATATATATATATATATATATATATATATATAATATATATATATCGAGTCTGTAAAGGATACTAACACTATGGTTGCCGAGTCGGTACATGGTACCACCATGATGGATATCAATCTATGCTACAGTTCACTGAAATTGCGAATTACAACAATTTCTGAACACCCGTTACTCCATTAAATCCATATACTCTGGCCTTGATCGATATCAGTTATCACATTTCGCGGTAATCATGACATCATTCAATTCAATATGTAACAGTTAAATACTGTTTGTTGCGGAGAGCTAATATATGTGCAAGTTTGCATTAGGTGTTGCGCACCTAGTAACAAATTAGTTCAGTTGTGACCAGAAGGATAAACCAAAGGCAGCATGAACGGAAAGTATAATCTCATGTGCACATTCGTTTCGTGCTTACTGTGAAATATGTTCACTGGTAACACACGCCTCCACTTTAGAGATTATTGCCATAAAATTTAATACGGATTTCCTAAAAACAATTGTTTACGACATCGTCTCTATCATGTGATTTTTATGGCACCATTCCAAATTATATTTGTCTTTTCTTTTTATCTATCTTTATTATTGCACTTATTTGTACTATATTTTTAAATATAAATTGGTTCTCGCGTAAATCAGTTTATGAAATTGGGCAAGAACATTGGCCTAAAATGTATAATGAACTAATAAATCCATATTCATAAATAATGCTTTGCTTAAGTAAAATGCAAATACTCGCAAATAAGCTATCGTGGATTGTGATAAACGTCAGGAATGATGATTTTCTACTAGTATTTCATCTATCAAGTTATTTTTGCTAACCGTATATGTCCAAACATTACTTCTTTGCTGTGAATCCCTAACGCGCATTCATAAGTTATTTTAACTAAATTGTGCTTCTCTACATTTTACGAAATTTAATTCACCAGTTTTGCTCATCAGTGATTTAGACTAATATAAATTGATATTTACGAGTGAGAGACATATCGAATGCAGTTTTTCAGTCCTCGTTCAGAATGTCTTCAATTTCACCTTATTTTACACACAATATTGTATAGGCTTATGATGATGCTAAATCATTACCAACCTTAATAGTTTCAGGTAAAACTAAGTAGAGATTCAATTTTTTTTTATTCCACTTTCAGTTTCCATTCCTCACCTAATTGGAGAATTACATGTCCAGACTGCAACACAACGTGTTGCTACACCAGCCGTGGTGCTGTCATGGCGTGGTCCGGAAACACCGATTTCGGGCTACAGAATTGAACTTTTTGATCTCTCTGACATTGGGCAGGGCTGGTACACTGTTTCGCGTGTTCCGGCCGCCGAGTTGGATCGTTATCACCCACAATTCATGATCAGCGGTCTAACTGCAGAACAACCATACCGCTTTCGTGTTACTCCATTCCTGGACGATATGATCGGCAGGCCTATTGAAGCGATAAAGCCTTTCAAAATTCCTAAACGATCGCTGCAAACTATGTTAGAATACGACACGATGATTGTACCACCACCAAGTGGCCCACTTGAAGTAGATAGATTACCTAGCGGAGTTCACCGACTTCAGTGGTACGCCGCCAAATTGGCTGGTCTTGAATGGGCACGTGAATTAGATGAAGGTATTGAGTACGTTGTTGAACAGCGTCAGGCCGGCCAGAGAATGTGGACTGAAATAGGTAGAACTCGTCGACTCACCTACAATGTCTGGATTGACTCTACCTGTCAGCTGAGAGTACGCAGTGCTGTGACAGTACCAGCATCTGGTTATAGAGGTCGCATGAATATTCAGCTTAGTGATGCAGCAATTACGTCGGAATGGATAAGAATTGATGCCGAACTTACAGAAGAACTGCGTGCAAAACAACAGAGTTATTCAGTTTTAGGTCGTTCTGTTTCTCCAGTTCTGACAGATGGTCGCCGTACTTCAATAACCGTATTGGATAACATGTTACCCTCCCATCTGACTACATTGCACATTGGACACAATGCCGTATTGCTGTCCTGGAAACCGAGTTCGTATGAACGAAGTAAAAATGTGCTTGGGAGCCTTCTATTAGAAAAGCGTCTAGTTCTACCTAACCAACTAAGTGAAGGCATATGGGAGCCTATCGTCACATTACCGTCGAAAGCGTCCCTTACTACGTATGAAGTGACTGATCTCATTGCTGGAACAATGTATGACTTCCGAATTGTTGTAGTTGCAAGCACTGACACCAAGTTGCGCAGCTCAAAAGTAGTCAAATTAGTTACACCAATAACAACACTTGGCCAGGCGCCTGCAAGCGGATTAGCTGACTGGCATAGTGGATTCTCATTGCTACCGTCACCGCGACGATTGATCGCGTTTGCAAAAGACTTTGATGGCAAAAGTACTGCTGTTTCATCAGGTCGAATTGAATTGACCTGGTTGGCTCCAGAGCTGATCAAACCAAATCTGCGAGTTCGATATCGCCTTGAAGCCCGTATATCAGGAGGCTTAAACTCGTGGTCAGTTCTGGCCAAAGATCTTATTGAAACGCGCTATCAAATAAGCTTGTACGAACTAGAAGAATTTTATAAGAAAATTTCGAGTACAGATTTGGAACGAGATGATAAGCACATTCACCTGTCAGCTACTGGGAGAACACGTCCAATGCGAAGAACTTCAAAAAGCACTGATGAGTCGGACAAATATCTTTGGGATTTCCGAGTAATTGCGGTGACAGATGATGGAGTAGAAAGCTATCCTACACAACTGAGCCAACCATTCGGGCTGTCGAAGTCGCACCAGCGGAAGTCTATCCGATTCTTACATATGGAAGAGCAGCATTCTATAAGCTGTTTGGTAGGACAAACTCTGTTGGTCACTGTGGAACTCGAGGGAGAACCGGCTCCCACAGTTTCTTGGTTCTTGAACGGCGTAGAGCTTTACGAATCATCAACTGATATAAATGAATACTATTATAAAATTACAAGTCTCGGCGAGAATGTGTTTGAATTGCGCATTGATAACATTCTCATGCAACACGCTGGAAGACTTGAATGCCGTGCCAGTAATATTTTTGAAACGGCTTCCTACATGTGGGAGGTAAGTGTGTTAGCGCCAGCAAGATTCAAACATTACGATCTAGGAATGTTTGCCTCCGAGTTTAGTCTGGTCCATGGGGATACATGGAAGGTCAGGCTTCCTCTCGATTGTCCAAATATGCCGGATACCAGCAAATGGATCAGTCGTGTCTGGCTTGAACGTCTCATCGAGTCAGATAGTCACTATTCTACATCAGGCGCTCGATCTACATTCCATTCAAGACAACGTCCAATCTTGCCATTGGAATCACGTGCCAGATTAGATCTCATTGACGGCAGACGTTGGGTCAGCTTAGTTGTGGATCATGTGACTCTTTCAGATCAAGGTGTTTATCGTATTTGGATTGACAACAAGGGCGGTCAAGATTATGTCGATTTGGTACTTCGAGTTGAAGACAAACCACAAACACGGCTGTCAGCTCCCACTGTGCATCCGCACGGCCCAGGAACATTAATAATTCGTTGGGATAATACATATAATGCGGTAGGAAGTCGTTCTGACGCTGATCAAATACCATTCACAGGTTACCGTATTGAATACCGAAGAGAAGATTGTCTGGGTAGTTCAGGTCGCTTAATTGATGACAGAGAATCGGAATGGCGCCTGTTGGGTACAACTTCAGTGCATACCAACAGTATGCTAGTAGGTTCTCTGTTAGAACCTGGTGTTGACTACCGTTTCAGAGTTCGTCAAGAAAACTGGCATGGATTCGGTCCACCAAGTCCACCAAGTGACTTTGCTCGCTTACCAACACATGGCAGCAAAGAGGTTTTGACTAGTGATCAGTTGATTGGAGCAAGCGAAGTGGACTATTTGCTAAGTGGCTTGCCGCTTACAGGCTCTGGAACTAATCAAAGTCAGCGCAACCGTCACCTACCTCAATTTGTTCAGGACGACGACTTTGAATCACGTTACATTATTCGTGAGGAGCTGGCACGCTCACGACACGCACGTCTCCTACGTGTGCAGGAGAAATCGACCGGTTCTACATGGCTAACAAAAATAATCGATACCGAGCGACCTACCAATGCGTCTAAACAAGGTAAATTTTCATCGTTTGCGTCAGAAGCATCGGGATCCAATCTTCATGTTAGCATGGATCGCTGGCTACGTGAACAGCAGAAAAAGCACAAAAGAGCGTCAGAAGCAGTTGACGAAGTTGAAGCTGACATTATCAGAAAACGCCGACTTGAGATGCAACGGGAAAGCAATGATGCCTTGCTACGTTCGTCAGCAAG